>VZUH01080778.1:8571-33422 GCA_013401175.1 Xiphorhynchus elegans
GCATCCCCGCTCTCCCAGGGATGCTGTGCCATGGGGTATCCCACCCCCTCTGCATCCCATGCCTCCCAAAAAAGCATCCCTGCCCTCCCAGGGGTGGTGGGCTATGGGGATACCCACCCCATCCCTCCCGAAATAAAGCATCCCCGCCCTCCCAGGGTTGCTGGGCCATGGGGTATCCCATCCCCTCTGCATCCCACCCCTTAGGATGCTGTGCTATAGGGTATCCCACCCCCTGGGATGCTGCTGTTGGGGTGAAAACGCCCCGTGGGTGCTGCGGGGAAGGGGAGGATGCTCCAGCCATCCCGGGATGCTCATCCCGGAGGGACAGGGTGAAACCAGCGGCAGGGATGGCTTGGGATGCACAGCCCTGTTTTCCCGAGTTTTAACCCCTTTTCCCCAGGAAAACAAGCAGGTTGCAGAGGGGCCAAATTCTGGCACATCCTTTTCTGGCTGCAGTCTCGATTAATTCGGATTAAAGCATCCGAAGCAGTGAAAACAAAGCGGTGTTGGAGGTTATTTTGCTCATTTTAGGGTGGGAAAGGTTATTTCAGGGTATTTTGTTGGGGTTTTTTTGCAGCTGGTTTGTCCAACCATCGTGGCCTATGCTTTAAAAAATATCTTGGAGATTGGGGGAGTGTAAGCTACCAGTGGTGTAGGGTTTGACTTATTTTTTCCTTAATTTTTTTAGCTTTTGCTCTGCTGTCTTCTTTTCTCTTTTGTATCTCTAGGTTTCTATCTCTTGCCTTGTATTTTTTTTTTCATTTCTTGTGACTGCTGACGTGTTTATCCCCTTTCCCCTTGGATTTCCTCCTGCCAAGGATCAGAGCAGGAGGGCTGCAAGCAAGCCCCACCTGATAGCTCTTGGATGAGCCCTCTCCTGCCTGGAATGATGCTCTCCCTTCCCAGTTTTGCAGGAATTAACAGGTGCCATCTGTGCATTCTGCTCTCAGAGCTGCTGCTGCTGTGAAAATATCCGGGAATAGTGGCAGGGAAGGAGGGCAAAAGGGAAATGGCATTGCAGTGTTATTGCTGATAACACTCTTGATAATGCAGGTCGAGCTTCAGCAAATATTTTTTTCTAGATAACTTCTGGTTAGTGTCTTCAAAGGTTCGTGTTGTTTGGGTTTTCTGACTGATTGTGTTTTTCCTCTAAAGCAGAATTTATACTTGGGGAGAACATTGTTTTGATTAAAACCAGGAAGAGTGAAATATCAGTGTTTCTAGAGCTCCTTCTAAGGCCATAATTAAGCAATAAAACACAAACTGCAGTCAGTTTGATTGCACGTGTTTCCCTAGGTGATAATCATTACCTTTCCTAAAGGAACCTGGAACTTCAGAGAGGTTTCCAGGAGAGCTCCTGGGAGATTGAGCAACTCAAAATCACCTGGAGAGGCTGTAAACAAACCAGCTGAAGGTGTTTTGGGGTGGGATGGCAAGGAGACACTAGGAAATGGGGCATGAGGAGGGTTAGTGCTCCAGTGCCCTGGAATTTTGTAGGAAAGGAGGGTTTGGGGATGTGTTGCTTGTCAAACTAGATGAGAAGCTGCCTGTGCTTCCCCCCTTTCCCAGCCCAGCTCCCTGAACCTCAGGGATTTCTGCTGCCTCTGCTCAAGGGAAAATCCATGCCCTGCACTCCCAGCTGTGGGAGGCTTTTGTCCTCTACCTTAATTGAAAATGGCTTGCTGTAATTAATTATCAGTGCTGTGCTCATCATCCTCTGTGGTTCGGGTGGGGAAAACCTGGCCATGTGATGGTCCTTCTGCTGCCCTCCCCTTCTCCCCAGCATCCTGCATCTTCATTATTGCTCTCCCTCCCCTCCCCTTCCCTCTCCTTAATTGCTGTGCGTTTGCTTTTGTTTTGGAGACAGAAACCACCCTCCTGTTGTTCGGTCCTCCTTGGTAAGCTCTGTGAACAATTAACCATTGTTCTGCTTTTTATCCCTTTAATTCCCTTTCCCAATATTCCTATTTGTCTCCTAAATGAGACTGGCTTGTGGTCTTTGCAGCCAGGCTGCTCCTGAGGGGTGATGGATGGGATGGTGCGTGGGAAAAGGGGATGCTTTGGGTCTTATTAAGGCAGTGTTGAAGCATCCCATGGGAAGAAAAGCAGAAATTGGTTCTCCAGGAACTTATTTTACCCGATTTTATTTTGTGGACTCAGTGTCAGTGTCTCAGGTGCAGCTTGGGGAGCTCATTCCTTGCTTCTAAGGTGGTTTGCTTGGGGTTTTGAGGTGCTTTTGGAGTATCCTTCAGTGTTCTCTTAATTTTTGTGGGTTTTGAGATGCCTTTCAAGAAGAAAGGGCCTTGATAGATGGAAACCATTAACTTTCTCCAGTCAGTGTCTTTTCTTAGTAAGACTTCTAAGTGAGTTTTAAAGGATAAAAATGGGAAAATGAGGTGTAGGAATTGGCCTCTGAAAAAACTGTAAATACATGTGTACTCTGCAAGTTCTACTGTTAAAACAGAAGATAAAATTATGAATTATTGAAATAGCTGATTTTTGGGTAGACTATTGGTATGACCAGCATTACTGGGAGCAATTTAGAATGGGGTGAGCTCTGAAATAGCACAAATTTTGTGCTTGAGTACCTGTTTTAGGATGTTAAACTCCCTGAAATATATCAGGGTAGACTTGGAACTTGCACTCGGTGGCATTCTTATCTTTATTTATTTATAAATAAACTGCCAGTGTTACTGTTGAGGCAGGAAAGGGCAACCCTGGGCTGACTTTCAGGCATTAGAATAAATTAAGCATTAAGACTTTCTTTATGTACCATGTTTCAGTCTACTTTAGTTAAAAAGTGTGGAAATAAGTGTAAAAAAAGGGCAGTTTTGGGCAAGATAAGAGGTGGTGTGTTCCTTGACTGATTTTTCACATAAGAATGAGGTTGCTCACTAGAGAACAAACAGTTCTTATTTAACAAGAAATGAGAGCCTCCAATTTCTAAGAGAAATTATAAATGAGAACTCGATGCAGGTCTTAATTGTGTCATTAAGGTGATTAGCAATGCTGTGGATAATGCTCCACTTCTCTGCACTAGGAATTCCTGCAGATACTGAGTCTGGTTTAGTTTGGAGAGGGAAAAAAAGCTTCAAATAATTACTGCTTAAAACCCAAAGGCTGGCTGAACTTAATTTGTGGCTGTCAAATTTGCTGAATTCAAAGGGAACTTGAGACCACTTCCCTTCTCCCAGGCCATGCATGCAGAGAGTGTCTGCAAAATAAAAAGTGATGGCTGTGAGCAGTAAATTGCCACTCACTTTGACAGGGTATTAGCTGTGGGAATGAACTCTGGCAGTAAGTACACACGGATTAATGTGATGGAGAGTGAAAGAACCTGGAAGGAATGCTCAGCTGATGGCCTTGTCTCTTAATTCTCCACTTGTTTCTGGTGTTGCACCCTGAGGAGCCACAAAAAGGGGGGGATTCTGCCTCAGTAGGCAGATGGAGAACTGAAAATGTAGGAGCATAACACTGAATTTGATGGGGAATGTTTGTGGTTTAATAAAACTTAAAATATCTTGATGAGTGGCAGAGTCTCACAGCTACATTGATCTCCTGCAGGTTGTGATTCTGGTTCTGGCAATCAGTTTTTGTAATTAGTTGTTTCAAGTCTGTCTCCCATTGCCAGCAGGTTCATCCTCCTCCTTCTTAAAAGCCTTAATAACCAGTTCAAATGGAACTCTTTCCCTCCCTGCCCTCTTTGTGGCCCCAGCAGAGCATGGTGAGGCACCAGGAGCTCCTCCTGCCACTGTCCCCTTATCTGCCACCTCCTGCCCTGGGAGCAGGAGCATCTGTTGGCTCCAGATTGCTGCCCTGTTCTCCCACTGACCTGCATAGAAATGCTTTATATATATAATTTTAAAATATTATATATATTTAATGCTCTGGGGCACATGGTGTGGTTCTTGGGGATGGTTCTTTGCAGGGCCAGGGGTTGGACTCTGGTCCCTGTGGGTCCCTTTCAACTTGGCATATTCTGTCATCCATGTATATTATAATATTGATTATATTTTACATGTATTTCTATGTGTGTACATTTATTTTTGTTTTTATACATTTTATTTCTACAGTAATATATTAATACATACATGTGCTTATACATTTATATATTTTGATGTGTATTTGCATGTTTACATGTACATTTGTAGTTACACATACCTGTAGTTAACTGTAGATGGATAATACTACAGTATTATGTATTACAGTATATACAATATACTAATGTATATATGTTATATACAATATTACAGTAATAATACATAATAATACATAGATACACCAGTATGTCAATATTTAGAGAAATATACTCCAGTAATCCAATACATATTTTTGCTTCAGATAGGAAGATTTGGACAGTTTTATGTTAATTTTTTTAATGCTATTAAAAATAATCCAAGAACTGGAGTCTAAAATCTCTAAGGAGCTTCTTTTGCTTATCCAGGGAACGGGTGGCAGAAGAGGGAACAGCCTCAGGTTGTGCCAGGGGAGGTTTAGTTTGGATATTGGGAGAATTTTTCCACCCAGAAGGGTTGTCCTGCCCAGGGTAGTGGAGTCCCCATCCCTGGAGGGATTTGATTTATAAACCATGTGGATGTGGCACTTGGGGACATGGGTTGGTCTCCATCATCTTGGAAGGGTTTTCCAACCTAAATGATTCTATCAACTACTGCTCTTGGAGAAGTGAAGCATCATAAAAGCCACAGTGAGACATTCACTTGCATGCCTTGATTTCATAACTGCAAAGCAGCAAAAAAAATAAATCCTGGGGCTGTTTTCAGGATTTGCAGTCGGGTTAAATGTCAGCAGTGAAGCTGTTTTGAAATCCCCAGGTCAGGGTGGGAAATGCTGCTCATACCCAGACAGGATGTTGCAAGGAGCTAAGCCAGTGGGCTCTGAAGCTTCAATTTGGAATAAAAATGACAAGCTGGGAAGAATAAAAGCAGTAAGGATTGTGCCAGGGGCTTCTAATGCTGCTGGATGTGTGACCCAGAGCATGAGATGGATCATTAATAGATCTGATTTTATACCAATCTTTTAAAATCCCCTCTTTCTGCTGGCAGAGCATCTGTGGAAAAAAAAATTGATATTTTCACTTGTAATTTTATTTGTTTTCTCTTTATGTCAAACTTTACCTTGACTGTGACCTGAGCAAGTTAAAATGTTTTTTGGGTGCTATTTTGGCTGCCTCATTTTTATTCCTTAGGAAATAAATGAAGTAGCTTTAATCAAAGATGGTTTTTAATCTATTTGTAGAATAAATGTTAGTGCTGTTGCTTCAGGGAAGTCTTGCCTCAGTTTTGCAAAGCTCCATAAACTATAGAATGTGCAATTTGTATTCTCTTTTTTGCAGGGAAGCAATACAGCACATCCTAAAAAGCTATCAAAGATGCTGTGTAATTTAATAACCTTATTTTAAAGCAGAACCACGTATTATGATAGTGTGAAATGAGGTGCTTTTCATTACTTAGACTCTTTTCAGGTCATTTGTTTTCTGCTTGGCTGCCTATGAGCAGCTGAAAGAGAAGCTTTCCCTTCTGCAGTTCAATATTTGTTGTACCCCTTTGTTCTGGTTTCTTTTTAGGCCTGATTTCAGCTGTGTTGTGAACAGTTTTGCTGAGCCATCCAAGAGCATGGATAACACACAAAGGAGTGAAAATTTATCTTAACTTCCCAAGTCTGGTGTTAGCAAGCTGCAGCAACCATCTCAGATTTCTCAGTGAGCTTTCCTGAGTGGTTTTAATCCTGGTAACTGTGTGCAGCTCCTATCCCTGTGCTTTTCCCAGTGTTCCTGGAGAAGCTTTCCCTGCAGAGCTGTGTTTCCCAGTGCTGCAGGAGCTGCCTGACCTCTACTTTAAATGTCAGGGGTGCTTCACCCTTGCCCTGCAGATTCCATTTGCCTTTTTTAACTCTTCCCTGGGACCCTGCTTTGGAGGAGCAGTTGTGCCACCTGAGCTGTATTTTTATGCCCTGGAATTTTTGGGGGTTTTTTCCAGCTGTGCATCCATTGCTGCCTCCTCCAGCATGTTTATAGGATCTGGGAAGTGTCTTGGATGTGACCAAGTGAATTCAATATTAACTGAGTGACTGTGAAGAACAAATAGTGGGTGTGTGCAACAGGCCATTTGTACACTTGGAAGCTTTTTAGCTGTGATGGAAGCTTAGGAAAAGCCTGAAGGAACAGAAGGATTGCTCTGGATAAGGATCCAGCCTGTTATGTAACACACTTTATGCAGAGCTGGATGAGGCTCTGAACAGCCTGGTCCAGTGGAAGATGTGCCTACCCATGATAAATGATCCTTAAGTTCCCTCCCAGCCCAAACCATGCTTTTACTGTGCCCCTTCACAGACCTTTCCTGTGGGTGGGGAGGAAGGAAATACTGCTTGGAAGCTGGGACTGTTTGTTGTGTGTCTTCCAGCAGCACAGATCAAAGACTGGATTGTGTTACCTGCCTTGGAAAAACCGGTTCCAAGGTCCCTGTGCTTGTCACTTGCAGGCTTTATGTAGCTGGAAGGTGCATTAATGACCAGGCAAACACATCAGCATATCAGTGGCAGCAGGAGCTCTGGAATTACTTATTAATAAGGATAGTGTGGGGAAGATTATGATGAAAATGAGTTGGAGAGAAGGGTGGTTGGCGCACAGGTTTTTATAGGATAAGAGCTTGCACTTGGAATTACTTAAAACCAGTAGCAATATATAGCTCAAGTCTTTATTTCAAGCACTGAAAATGAAGACCTCTGCCTTCTGTTGCAGAACCAGAAGACCAAGGAGCAGATTGAAAGGCTGCTGCAGGATGGGAAGCACAAGGAGCTGCGGGAGCGCCTGTGCTGCCGGCTGAGCTTCGGCACGGCCGGGCTGCGCTCGGCCATGGGGGCAGGATTCTGCTACATCAACGACCTCACTGTCATCCAGTCCACTCAGGTGAGCTGCACACCTGCTGGGGGAGTGTTGGCAGAGGGCTCTGTGGCTCCAGGGGGTGTGTTGGGTCCCAGTGTCCCACCAAAGCACCAGCAGAGGCTGGAATTCAGCAGCCTTTGGATGGTGGAGCGAAGCGTTTAGTGCTGGCAGGGGTTTATAACTGGGTGCTCTAGGAGGGAGAATATCATCACTTGCCCTGGAATGTGGCCAGCAGCTGCTCTGTTACAGGGCTCTCTAGTTGGAAATCATTAGCTGTCATATTTTAAAAAGCTAAATAAAGAAAAGAACAGGAACCCAAAAATCAAAGCCACCCGAACAGACCTTTTCTTCCCTTTTTAGCTCCAGTTGTGAATAAGCACATGGAAATATAAGTTTTACTAAGCAAATGGAGAGGAATTAAGTGAAAAAGCAAATGTAGGTTGACTGTGAAGATCTGTCCTGGGAATGGTGTAGCTTTTGGGGAGTCTTTGCAGCATACTGGGGATGGTGTAGCTTTTGGGGAGTCTTTGCAGCATCACTGGTTTTGCTTCCCATCAGCTGGGTTGTGTAGTTGGTTAAGTGGCCTGGTGTTACTGCAGCTCTCTGTAGGTCCTTGCACTTTTTCAAGCAGACAAAGTAATTTGAGATACCAACTTAAAGGCCTCAAACTCCAAATCCAGTGTAATGTGTTGGATCAGAGGTACTGGTGGTTTCTGGTTTATCTGTCATTTAATATTTGTGTCACAGGTACCATTATGGGTTTTTTTTTCCCAAGAAAACATTGTTGTGTGATCTTTCTGAGGATTAGGTCTTTGAGGTTTGGGGTGGACTTCTTGATTTGAGTAGACAGGGAGATCTTGCATCTCAGACATGGCTCTTGCTCGGGGTTAAACCACAGTGCTGCTGTTTTTGATAGTTGTGTTGCTGTTGTTGGGGTGAGTCTGAGGTGCTTGTGGGGTAGAATTCTGTCCAGGGAGGCTTCTGTCCTAATTCCTGCTCCTCTGCCAGAGATCAGACCCTGCTTAGAAGAGCTGGCATGTGGAGTTGAAGATCAGGATGCAGTGGCAGCTGTGGAATTGACTGGTATTGGTGCTGTGAAGGGCACACTGGAGAGGGGGATTCTTCACTTGCCTGAACTTCCCTGTTTCAGATTCTTTTGAATTCAGCTGATTTACAAGCAGAAGCTCCTGCCAAATTCATGTGCCAGAAATGCTGCAATGATATGAACAGTGGCCCAGGTGGTCCCTATGGATGCAGTGGGAATGAACTGAAGAGACAAAGAAGAAAACACCTTCCAAACTATCCTTCTGTTGCCGGTGGTGGAATGAGTGAAAGGAGCTGGCTTGCTTTAAACAGGTCCACTTTTCCTTGAAGCAGAGCAAACCCCCTTGGCCTGTGCAGCCTGTTGGGTTTGGAATTGTGGTGCCTTTGTGCCCCTGGCAGCGTGGCTGAGCGTGGCTCTGCTGCCTGAGCCACATTCTTAGCAGAAAGGGAGAAGTTTCCCTTTGTTTGGCAAGGAGTGTGTGTGCCAGCCCAGTTTCGTGGGAATGACTGGGTTTTGAGAGCAACAAACTGGATTTGTCTGTCCCCTCCCTCTGAGCTGCTATTTTTAGTTGTTTATTGAAGCCAGACATCAAGTTAGGAAAAGCAGCCTCTGGAAAGTGGATTAGAACTTGTTTTTGAAGTAAAATGCATCAGGTTTAATCTTTGTTGGAGCACTCCTGTGTCAGAAGGTGATGGCAGGAGGAGTTTTGCTGAGCTTAGTCTGAAAATGGGCAGCCCTGTTTGCATCTGTCTTTACCAGGGACAGGGATAAACAGTAGACTTGAGTATAATTAGCATTTCCTTCAATTAAAAGAAACTGTAGTGAAGCCACACCCTTCATCATGCTGTGTCCTTCTTTTGATCTGATATTTTTCTTTTGGTCTGGATTTGATTATGCTCATATTGGGAAAAGTCAGACCCAGGAAGGTACAGAATTTCCAGCAGCTGCTTTGGGCTCTCCTGGAAATTGTAGGTGTATAACCTCAATGTAAAGCCCTAATTTTCCTACTCAAGTATTGCTTCTGTCCTGCTTTTATTCATGTCCAGGGTGCTTTTATTAATGGGTCACTGGGCTCCACAGTGACAAAGCCACCTTTGCACAAGGACTTTCCTGTTGCTATAAAAACAAGCCTAAGGGTAGTGGAAAAATTGTAAATACAGGACTCAATAAAGCTGTTCATAGTTCTCTTGATTCCAAGAACCAGAAATCTTTCCATCTCATTCTTGATACCATCACTTTTCACTCTCTTCTCTTTTGAGACTTGAGTATAAGAGCCTGGGCATGCAAGAGGATTAATTAAAACATGGCTGTAAATGCAGACTTGGGGATTTCTGTGGATTTTATATCTGGGAATCACCACAAGAGGCACATGAATCTTGTTTAGAAGTAGTAGAAACTTAATAGCAGTAGGAATTAGGGGCACTCTCAAAAGCTGAGTCTTGTTAAAAGGTTATAGGAATTCTTTACATTGAGAAACTTATTCAAGAGAGGATTTATACCCAGAGGTGCTGGAGTTACTGCCCTCAGGGAGAGGGAGAATGGTGGGAAGTCAAATGGAGAGTTCACATTCACTTCTTCTCCCTGATATTCATTTATTTTATTTTTGTGCAACTTTTAGCAAAGGTATTTGGGCAGTAAACAAATCCAGTAGGACTGGGTTAACTTGAACTGAGCTTCAGGGATTTTGTTAATTTTAAGCAAACCGCTCCATGGCAGAAAGTAAAGATATTCCTTTAGTTTATTATTATTATTCCTTGAGTTTATTTGTAAGGGAAGTTTGATTCCTGTCAAACAATGAAGCTGGTTTAAGGAAGGGGTGAGGAACATGCAGGTTGTGCAGAATCCTTGAGGTGCCCAGGCTTTGTCATTATTCAAGGATTTCTATTCCTTTTAAGATTTTTCTCTTTATTTTTAAGTTTCTCCCTTTGTGAATCCCTCAACATCTGCAGCTGAAATAGCTCTCCAAAGAGATGGCAGTGTCTGCATGGTCATGCTTTGAAGCACATCCCTTGAGAGCCCAGGGAAGGGTCTGGAGCACCTGGGGGGGCTCAGCCTGGAGAAAAGGAGGCTCAAGGGGGACCTTCTGGCTCTGCAAGTCCCTGACTGGAGAGGGAGAGCCATGTGGAGCTCTTCTCCCAGGGAACAGGAGGGAGGAAATGGCCTCAAGTTGTGCCAGGGGAGGGTCAGGTTGGATCCTGAGAATTCCTTCATGGAAAGGGCTGTCCAGGGCACTCCCTGGCTCTGGAAGGATTAGACAAGTGTGTGGATGTGGCACTTGGGGACATGGGTTAGTGATGGGCTGGGCAGTGCTGGGGGAGCAGCTGGGATTGATCTCAGAGGGCTTTTCCAGCCTGGACAATTCCATGTTTGTAAAGAGCCATTAAAGGAGCTCAGCTGAATTCCCAGGGAGGAGCCAGACTGCAAACTGGTGATAAGGCAGATCCAGCTGAAAACATCCCAAAGATTGGCACTAAATACTGGTGGGGACAAAAAAAATCCAGATGCAACTTGTAGCCCATGAGAGGCAGCACTTTTAGGGTTAAGTTCCCAGTGCTGTTGTCTGGCTGTAGTAAACTGTGGGCTCTGGAAAGTTCCATGAACAATAGTGATTCCATGTTTTTATCCAGAACTGCTGATCCATCCTGGGTTGCTGCTGTGATGGATCCCCATTTACTGGGATTTGAATGGGTGGGAAGGCCACAGGGTGTGTGAAACTGGAGCACACAAGATGTTTAAAAGTCCCTTCCAGTGCAAACCTTCCCATGATTTTTAAGACAATTTTAGGATTAACACTTTGGGAGCAGTATTGGAAATGTCTTTATCCTTGAGCTCACAGACTAGACTGGCACAAACTTTGTATTGGCTGAGTGGATGGACTTGCAAAAAATGGGTTTTTCTCAATTGAGTCTCCAAGAAGATAATTTGAATAAATAAAAGCACAGTATGAATTGAAAATAAATGTTTGCTGCCTGAGGTTGTGTTGTTTTATGACTTTTATTTCCTATAGCAGATTCTGTGGTTGCTTTCTTTCAGTGAACACTATGGGGGGAAAAAAATCACTCTGCTTTTGTGAACATCATTATTGAGGTTTTTGAGCTGTATTTTGCCTACTGACATTATCCCTCCTCTATGAAAGATGAATTTTAATATTTATGTGCTAATTCTTATTTTTCCCTTTTTGTTTTCCTTTGCAGGGGATCTACAAATACCTTGAGAGGAACTTTTCAGACTTTAAGCAGAGGGGCTTTGTTGTTGGATATGACACACGAGGTCAGGTCACCAGCAACTGCAGCAGTAAGAAGTATGAGTATTGATTACACTGGCAAGACTAGAAATGCAATTGTGGCTTTGAATGCTTTCTGTCCTGTCAGCACTTTTTGTGATGAACTGGGCACTCTCTTCCCCCTCCCTTATCCCATTTAAATAGTAGGGAGGAGAGGCTGGGATTGTATATTTTTTTATGGTACCAGTTTGCCCGAAATGTGGAATTTAATTTCAAATTCCAAAGAATTTAGAGGTTAAATGCACAAGAACATAAGGCAGATGTTGAGAAGTTCATGTGCCTGGAGGAAAATTTAAAGGTGAAGGTAAATTCAGAATATTAACATCTGGCTTGAAATCTCCCATGGTTAATGCACTTCTAACACTGCCATCCTTTTGTATTTTGCACCTGATTTTAAGCTTTTTTTTGGGGACAAAAATTGCACCTGCAGCTTCCTGTAATCCAGTGTATTTTCACTTTGGGGATATTGACCTGGAATGCTTAAAATGTACTTTTCAGTGATGTCAAATTATGCTCTTTGGAATAAAAGGGGAGGGAACTTTCTGAATTCTATAAGGAATCTTAATTCCTCATCAAAAAACATGTGGTAATGGCATTTCTTACAAAACACCAACCAGTAGCCAATTAGTCTTTAGGTAATGAGTAGTGAATTATTGTAGTTAATTGTTGCAACTAACAGTTGTTTCTTTTTTATATTATTTTGGTCAGCATTTAATGTTTTAGGGTGGCAAAAGTTATGGGTATAATGAAGCACAGAATCTAATGACAGTTTTTATTTTCCCTGGAATTCTGCCTCTCCTTTCCCCTGGGCCTTTGGATATGTGTGGTCCATTATCCACCAGTCCTTGGCATGTGGGGTTTCAATTCACCTGTAATGCTGTTTGCAAATCCAAAAATTGTGGGTCATGCACAGCTTAAAAATGGGGAATTGTAAGAATTTCATTCCTTTTTAGCCCCCCAAAGCTTGGGATTCAGATTTGGTGGCAGCACAGTCGTGATCCACCTATCCAAGGCTCAGGTCTTTTGTCCCCTTGGGATGACACAGTGACAGCAGTGCTAAAAATCAAACTGAGCCTCTCCAAAAAGGGTCTTTTTCCACCTTTTCCAACACTTTTTCCATGGCTGCTGTTCCTCTTTCTAAACACTGGAATAAGAGTGAGCTGCTTTGCTGAAGGATGTTTTAGGAATAGGTCTCATGGATGCTGTCTGAAGCTAAGAAGGCAAACAAGCTTTGTGTGGGATATGAAATGCTTTTCCAACCCTACTGGTGTGGATATTTGGTACTTCAAATCCCTGGGAAGTTGGTTCTGTCCTTCAGTGAAGGACAAGTGTCCCACCAGGAGGTTGTGACTGGTTTATTTGGGTGATACACTGAAGAATAAGCCAAAAAGCAGTGGGAGGGGGTGGAGAAACAGTTGAGTGGAGGTGACAGGAATGCCACCAGGCTGTTGGATTGACTGGATATTTCCCTTTTCCTCTTGGTAGGCTTGCCAAGCTCACTGCAGCAGTGCTGCTGGCTAAGGATGTCCCTGTGTACTTCTTCTCCACCTATGTCCCCACACCCTTTGTGGTGAGTCACCTTCTCTTCTGTGTTGTTTTGGAGTTTACTGAAAATGAAAACTAGCCATTTTCTTCATAAATGGTTATTTAATGGTGTGTTTTGCTCATCAAGGAGGCTGTAACTGAATTCTTCTGTGCCCTGCTTTTAATATCTCACATCTTTCATCTCACACCTTTCTCTTCCAGTCACAGCAGTTTTTCCTTGCAGGGTTTTAAATCCATGTTTCCATTCCACAAGCTTTTCTGGTGTGCTGTGGATCTTGTTTTGAGGGGAGGATTGAAATGCCTGGGTGCTCTTTAGCTGGGAATACCTGTTGTAATTTGTTTTTCAGCAATTCATTCTACTGCAGCCTCTTTCTCTGAAGTGCTTTTGTAATCTGAATATAGACTTGAGTTGGCCAGTTAATGATTGCATTTATGTAATTGATAAAAATGTTTTTATGCAGCGTAATAGGACAAACTTTCCATTTCTGGCTCCAGGAGACTGGTGAGCTTCATTTATACCTTTTTCAAATAAACTGGTGAGACATGAAAAGGCACTTCTGTAGCATCCTCTTGCATAACTGTCCTAATAATGATGTTATTTGGGGCAGAACTCTTGGGTGAATGGACATTTCTGGGTTTCTCTTGCAGCCCTACGCTGTGCAGCAGCTTGGAGCTGTGGCTGGAGTGATGATCACAGCATCCCACAACAGGAAGGAGGACAATGGATATAAGGTAAAGCTTCAGGTTGGAATTCCAGCATTACCTACATGCATTTGGCTCATCGTGGAACAACAGGATGGTTTGGGTTGGAAAAGACCTTAAAGATCATCTCATTTCACCCCTGCCATGGGCCAGGTTGCTCCAAGCCCCATCCAACCTGGCCTTGGACACTTCCAAGGATGGGGCAGCCACAGCTTCTCTGCCCAACCTGTGCCAGGGCTTTGCCAGTCTCATCACCAAGAGGCTTTTTCTGGAGTGTATGTGTACATTAGAAGAGAAATTATTTCAAATCATTCACCCTTGTGCAACCTGAATGACTCTTCTGCAATAACATGAGACCACCCTGGTTGTGTATGGTGAGCACACATCTGTTGGGACATTCCAGGGAGGCTTCAGCAGTTTCTGTTCACTTCTTAGGCCTAAAAATTAGTTTAAAACTAAGCTAGGAGTGAGGTGAATTGGTGCACACAGTAAGTGACTGTGCTGAAGATGGGGACAGTTGAGAGGTTGATTAAAACCCTGTCAGGGTGTTTTTTCTGGGTGTTGGAGATGTGGGTGGCTTCACTTTGAAATCTTGGGTCACTGTAACCACCCAAAACAGCAGGTGCTGCTCATACAGTGTTATAACACAGTATTTAACCTCTAAATTTTATAAGAATGTGAACTAAACTCTGAACTTTAAGGTGAGCATTGCAGAAGCTTTGTAGCCCATCAGTAAGTGATGGCAGTGCTGGGAAAGCCAACCCTCCTGTGCACAGGAGGTGATGGTGCTGCACTTGCCTTCTGGATATTGTGTGCCTTTTCTAGTCTTTCCCCAAGAACTGTTTCATCTTTCACAATTTCCTGGGTGGATTCAGCAGCTTCTGAAGGTTCTGGACAATTTGAACCAAATGTGACAACTGCCAAGGAAACAGAGGCAGATTATCTGAGCAGAAAGTGTGCTCTGTGAGCTCAGCCAGAGAGCAGGCTGTGGGAGAACTGGCATCTCAATAATTCCTCAACAAAGCCTTTTTTTATAGTGGAGGGTTTGATAATGTTCCCAGCTGGAAGATTAGCTGTTCAGCCATGGAAAAACACATGCCCTGGCACTCTGCTTATCTGTTCTGCTCTGGGTTCAAAACCACGTTGTGCCTCTGTTTCCTAAGGAATGCCAGACTGTGCAGAAGGTGATATTTTTCTTTTGTTAGTTTGTACAGCACTTTCAGATGGAAATGCCCAGTTCTGGTTTCTCACATCCTGATATTTCAGTCATAATAGTTAAATACCAGCTTTTCTTTAAAAAAAAAGGTTTTGTTGGGTGGCTGTATCATTACAGAACTGAAATCATGAACTCAGAAGTTCATTTTAAATGATTCCAAATGGCCTTTGAGAAGCAAGTCAGATGCTGAGTTTTCTGTATCCCTTGAAGAAGCAGAAAGTATGTGGAATCCTGTAGTTAAAAGAATATATCAAGCTAATAATCTCTGTCAATTGTCTTGTTTTCCTTCAACTGCTCTCAGGTTTATTGGGAAAATGGAGCACAGATCACTTCTCCTCACGACAAGGAAATTATAAAATGTATAGAAGAGTGTGTTGAACCCTGGAATGGCTCCTGGAATGAAAACCTGGTGGACACCAGTCCCCTTAGGCAGGACCCTCTGAAGAAAATTTGTGACTGCTACATGGAGGACCTGAAAAAGATCTGTTATCATAGGTATTGTATAAAGCAAAATGTGCTTGAATTATGTGTTTAAATAAACTCTGGGCTAAATGTGGCAAAACTGAGTGCAGACTGACTTCAGTGCCTTCTGTCAGTAAATAAGAGGGTCACCATCCTTAGGGTTAAACCATTTTGTGGAGGATAAAGATAAATCTGCTTTGTGCAAAAGAATATACTTAAAATTTCTGAATAAAGTGCAGAAATTCAGAGTAAAGGTGAGGTGTAGTTGTGTGAAATGGAGGTGAGCAGATTCAAGCTGAAAATAGGAATAAAAAAGGAGTAGGATGAATTACATAGAGTAGAACCAGTGAAACATCCTGAAGGTGGTGGAGGAGCTCAAGTTCAGTGTAGAAATCAGCAGTTTGTTCTTGGGAGACTTTTATCCAATTCAGCAGAATGTAAATATTTCATTTTCCAGGAGGAGAAGCTTTAAATCAGCAATTTCTAGTGAAAGTCCAAATGAGCATTTCTCACTCATTCCTTCTTAGAAATGAATCCACAAATCAGCAGAGTTGCCACACAGTGGAATTGCATTTTCTTTTGCTTTCCCTCATGAAAATAGTCTTGTTAAATAACCCAAATCTCACTGAAATCTTGTTTCCCTCCTCAGGGAGCTCAATGTGCAAAGCAGTTTGAAGTTTGTCCACACCTCTTTCCATGGAGTTGGCCATGACTATGTGCAGTTGGCTTTCAAAGCCTTTGGCTTCCAGCCCCCCATTCCAGTCCCTGAGCAGAAGGATCCAGACCCAGACTTCTCTACTGTCAAATGCCCCAATCCTGAAGAGGGAGAATGTGTGCTGGTATTTTTGGGTTTATTTCACTAGATTTCTGTGGGGGGAAAATACAAATTGGACAAGAGAACAAGGGAGAATCTGAGTTCCAGCTGTGTTTGTACAGCAGGAAATCCATTATAGGATTTTTCTTTTGCTGTATGTTATGTATGAGTAGGAAGGCTGTGTTTATTTGCTCTTATTTTATATTTTTCCCTTCTCCCACCAGGAGCTGTCACTGAGGCTTGCAGAGAAAGAAAATGCTAAAGTAGTAGTGGCCACTGATCCAGATGCAGACAGACTGGCAGTGGCAGAACAGCAGGAGAAGTAAGTGATGCCACCCTTTTTTATCCCTTTCTTTCCTTTGTGGCTTAGCTATTTGGGTGTTTTCCCTCCTGGTTCCATCTATTGGTGTGGCTCCAAATGTGTTTTGAATACAATTAGTTAATAACTCAGCTAAGATTAGATGAAATACTGGTGTGACAGCAAATGGCCAAGTAAAGCTCAGCTGGAAACTGGGTGGTCACTAAAGGAGAAAAATCTTCTTGTTTGTTTTTTCATTTATATTGGGCAAACCTGCCTTGGCACATTTAAGTATTTTGGGCTCTTTTTGGGGGGGTGTTTATTTTGGTTTCCCCTGCTTGTTCATATTGAATAGAAATTCTTTTCCTTCCACCAACAGGCCCCAATTCTGCCCACTGTGTAAGTAAGAGCTGTGCAGGCAGTGCCTGACTGCAATGTATAGATTGCATAGGCTGCTCTATATGAATCCATTCTAGGCTGCTGTGCTGCTGGTGGGTCAAGCCAGGATTGCTGAGGCTCCCAGTGAGGACACCCCATGATGTCCTTGCTCACAGAATCCTTGGAAACCCTCGGGGTGTGATGACTGTGGACTCCTGTTGGTCTGGTGGCTTTGTCTAGAGCAGCTTGTCAGTGGTGTGCCCACATCCCTGTTGTCCCAGTGGCTGCAGAAAACCTCTCCCCCTGGCCTTGGGTGCTCCTGGAGAACCTGGGAGAGCCCTTGCTTTGTCTCTGCTCCCTGCAGTGGCTGCTGGAAGGTGTTCACTGGCAACGAGCTGGCGGCTCTCTTTGGCTGGTGGATGTTCTCCTGCTGGAAGGAGAACTGCTCCCAGGATGCTGATGTGAAGAACATCTACATGTTGGCCACCACGGTCTCCTCAAAGATTCTGAGGGCCATTGCACTCAAAGAGGGATTCCACTTTGAAGTAAGCCTGGGGTTTGGGATGGTGTGGCAGAGAAAGATCTGGTTGCCACATTGTCTGAACTCACCTTGTGACTTTGTGGCATGGGAAGTAGATGGCTTTAGTAGATGACTTTGAGTCTTTCTGCTGGGAATTTTGGTGCATTCCCACTTGCAGAGGGGGGTCTTTTCCTCATTTGAGCCCCTGCAGTGTCCCCAGTGCATGGCACAGCAATTGCAGCCTGAGATCAGCTTAGGCAAAGCTGCATGATCAGGCAACACAGATTAACACCTAAATTACAGATAAATACCTTTGCCATGATTATTTTCCTAGAGATAAACTCTTCTGTGTGAAAGCTTGTGCAGCCTGCTGTGTTCACTGCAGGAATGCTGATGGGTTTTTTAATAAGCATTTTGAGGTCACACAAGCTTCCCTCAGATCCCAGTAGGTTTTAAATTGGGTTTTACTTCAAGTTGTGACAGACAGGAACTCTTGCATTCAGATCTTTAATGCAGCTTCATTAAGAACTTGCTAAAAAAGAAAATGGGGTACCCCACAGACTCAGTTTAGTTCCTACATCCAAATTAAGTCTGGTTTCTGAGGCTGTTGGATCTCTGCCAGGAGAGGAGCAAGTACCCTCAAGCTTAGCATCAATGTACAAAGGTCCAGGTCTTGTTTAATCCATGTCTTAATTAGAGCCATGTGCAATAGGAATAAATATTTTGGCAGACAGTGAGGAATTTAAAATTGGAAGCAGCTCTAAAAAAACACTTTGAATGGCTGGCCTGATAAGCTTAATCAGGTTGCACATCATTTCCTTGTAGTGAAGTTCATTATCAGTAAATCCTGGTCCTTTTTTCTGGAAAGGGACATATTTGACTTGGGGGAAAAAGCTTTTTATACCTTCCTTTTCTCCAAGATTGTTTCTAAGCTTGTGACTGCTTTTGCACAATTTAAAAAAAAAAAGCTGTGCTTTTCCTTCCCATCCCCTCAAATTGGTGCTTTTATTTCTGTAGCTTTTCCTTTTGAGTGACTTTGTCTCATCTGATCAGTGCCACAAAAGATCTGATTTCAGAGCCACAGTCTCACAAGCACACTTATCCTTGGTTTGATACCCATGTCCTGGCTGAGTATCCACCTGAAATTCATAATCTAAACTGAAGTTCTGCCTTGTCTGCTCTTTCTTTGCTGGCACTATTCAGCTTGTCAGTTAATTAGATTTAAATTCAGGGAAATCATGTCAAGAAAATCAGAAAAAGGTCTTTAAGCTTTAGTGTTCTGACTCTGCAGTAGTTCTTTCCCATTGACCCTAAAACTCAATGTATTTTTTCACTTGGGTGTTTTCTGAGTCTTTGGCTTGAATTGAAAAATGTGTATTTTAAGCACTTGATTTTTTTTTTACTGTTTTAGGAAACACTGCCTGGTTTTAAATGGATTGGAAGCAGAGTGAAAAATCTCCTGGATAATGGGAAAGAAGTTCTCTTTGCATTTGAAGAGTCTATTGGTAGGCATGTTAATACCCTTTTAAAATGTAGAGAACTGTGTGGGGAATGTGAGTAGGAAGGACTGATCTTATTTATGAAACAAAGCACACAAAAAGTACTTCAATTTTGTCCTTGTAGTTACTGCTGTTATTTTGCTCTCATGAAATCACCTTGCCATCTCTCACAGTAAATTATTTATATGAGTCTTTGAGCACTTTGCTGTTCTTGCTGACACCCCTTCCCTGTAGACAACTGGGTGGTGAGTGTTTGCTGGAGGAATTCTCCACTTCTTGGGACAAAGGGAGATACTCCCTTACTATTTGAAAATGAGGCACACACTGAAGAGGGTGTGTGGCCCTGCCACTTCCATTCCTAAAATGAAAGCTTTGAACCATAAGGGGTTAAAGTCTTGCTGGTGCATCCCTTCAGGAAGAAGGAAATTGTGTTTTCTGAGTTTCCAAGGCTGTATCCATATCTGTTTAGCACTGCACTCTGGCACAACTCCTCAGGGAGCAGATCTTATCAATCTGGAATTAATTGCCTACAGCACAGCTCTTTCCAGCCCTATAAACCCCCAGGTTAATTAGATTTCTCCTGCATATGCAGCACTAAACCAACTTATGTTGTACTGGCTGCTTTTCCTTTGCAGGATAAAAGGTTAAAACCTAATCAAGGGAATCAGTGTAATAATCTATCACTCTTTTTATTTCCAGGCTTTATGTGTGGCACATCAGTGCTGGATAAAGATGGTGTAAGTGCTGCTGTGGTCATTGCTGAAATGGCAACCTACCTGGAGAGCCAAAACCTGACACTGGCCCAGAAACTCATTGAGATTTATGAAATGTGAGTTGTATTTTTCTTCATTAGTATGTTCTACTGAACTGTTTTAGAGCTGGGAATAATCTAATATTTTTCATGGATCCCTGGAAGTGCCCAAGGCCAGGCTGAAGGAACCTGGACTAATGGAAGGTGTCCTTACCTGTGGCAAGGGGTGGCACTGGATGGTCTTCAACATCCCTTTCACCCCAAACTATTCTGCTTCTATGAATTCCTATGGATTCTATGAATACCATATTTCCTGGAGGATTAAAAAGGCCCTTTCTAAAGTATTTCTGCAATAGGGAAATAGTGGAATTTTGACTCTGGATCTGCCAAAGCAAACTCTTCTCTTGAGAGATTCCTGCTGTGGTACTTCCCTTATGTTTGGATGGGAGCCATATCTTAGTTGTGGCCTGTCCTTCTTTTTAAACACTTCCCACCTCCACTTGACCACGTCCTGGGGTCTGTAACAGAGCAGAGGTGACAAAAGATTTGTGTCCAACAGCTGCAGACACAATTCCAGCAATAAAACAAGGATCAGAATTAAGCCCAGATCATCAGCAGAAATTCCTGTGCTTTAACAGAACTGACAGCACAGAGCAAATCCTGGATGTCATTCCCTGTCCTGCCAGCCCAGCAGGAAGACATTGTGGCCTTTGGAAACCTGAAATGAGGAAGCACAAAGGATGATGAGCTTTTATCTTTGTGGCACTCAGGGGTTTGCTGTGTCCTGTGCAAACTGTAGCCAAAACCACTCTGCACAGATGGATCAGAGTGACAGGGATAACAGCAGGATTCATCTCCCAGTCACACCTGACTTTTAAGCTGGGAAGAAGGGTCTCTGTGGGTGGAATGTGGTGAAGAACAACTTAAATCTCAATGTGCAAATATGGTGGTTGCTCCTACTGAGCACTAGGTCTCGTTTGGGATGGTAGTTTTAGCTTGCATGGGGTAACCAGCCACGTTTCTCAGAGGTGGGTGAGTTAATCCTCTGTTGGGGCTGCCACATGGCTCTGGCAGTCAATTTTTGGTTGAGGGAATAACACTGAATATCCATATTTTGAAGGCCACCAAGACTGCACTTACCCAAATGATTGGCTTTTATTTCTTTGGAGAATGAAACCTTTGCTTGAGTGTAAAAATAGCATAAGCTGATCTAAGTGATGCAGCAAGATCTGCTTCAGAGCCCAAACATTTGCCTATAAATACCTGTTCCCACAGCTCTGAGAACTGAGTTCTTTTTCTGTTGCTGCTTTTCCAACCAGGAGCTTTCTTGAGGTACCAAATGTGCTGGTAACTTGTGGATCTTGTAACTAAAAATGTCCCTGTGCTTGTAGGTATGGATATCACATATCCAAGACTTCCTATTTCTTGTGCTATGACCCTCCTACGATCAAAAGGATCTTTGAGAGACTGAGGAACTTTGATGGCACTCAGTCTTACCCCCAGAGTTGTGGGATTTACAACATCTTACATGTCAGAGATGTCACCACTGGCTATGACAGCAGCCAGCTGAACAAGAAATCGGTGAGTTGAGAAGGGTTTTTGCAGAGGAGGCTCTGGTTTAACATCATTTACTGGGGGAGAAAACAGCTTCAATGTGAAATGTGTTGGTGATTTGATACAACAATGAATGGACTTGATTAATTCATTGAGCTGATGCTCCTGCAGCTCCTAAGCTGCCTGACAGGCTTCCAGGTAGGAGGGTTTCAGGGTGAGAAAAGAGGCTTGCTGTTGTTTTTGCAGGTGCTGCCAGTGAGCAAAAGCAGCCAGATGATCACCTTCACCTTCCAAAACGGTTGTGTCGCCACCCTGAGGACCAGTGGGACAGAACCCAAGATCAAGTACTACGCTGAGATGTGTGCCCTGCCCGAGCAGAGGTCAGTGCCACTGAGACTGGGGTCATTCCAGCCTCCTGAACTGGCCAGGGATGCACATTCCTGCTCATAAGGGATTCCCACTATAGTGGATAAGGAAAAAAATTTGATTTTTCAGCATCTGTTTCAGTAGACTTGTTTAATTAACCCAGTTCTTCATTTATTTAGAATTAAAGAGTGATGAAGTCACAAATAATTGAGGTTGGAAGAGACCTCTTGGACTGGTTAACTTTGTCAAGCAGGAGTGCCATGTCCAGTCTCTTTTTTCCTTAAGTTTTGCTGTTGCTGGCAAATGTTCTCAAATGGGTTCCCATTGCCTTTAGCAATCTGTTGTGTTCTGAGCTACTGGATAATAACTGGAGGTTGATCTTCTTTTGGTGGTCACCTGCATTGAGCTGCTTCCAGTGTAAAAGGTGTGGGGGGGAAATCTGGGGTATATTTATACCTCTTCAATCAGGAGTGGGAATGAGGAGCTGAGGTTCTCAGTCCAGCTAGTGGGGACACCTCTTGGATTGGATTCCCAGCATAAGTTGCATGGTTCCTCCTTCTAGAGTTGTCCCAACATTCCTGTGAGGCACAGAATTGAAAATAGCACAAAGGGGATTTGATTTGGGATTTATTTCTACTTATTCAGGGTGAGCATCTAGATGTGTGTAGAGAAGAATAAAAATATCTGCTCTTCCCATTATAGAATCATGGAATGGTTTGAGTTGGGAGGGACCTCAAAGACTTTGTTCCAACCTCAGGGGCACCTTCCACTATCTCAGGTTGCTCCAGCCTGGTCTTGGACACTTCCAGGGGTGGGGCAGCCACAGCTTCTCTGCCCAACCTGATTATTGCTGTATTAATTTAAAGAGAAAAATAAGGGCCACTAGAGGGCTCTGGACACCATTTTTAAATATCCAACAAAAAAAAATCGATGTGATTCCATGGTAATCCCTCCTAAAAAGGAGCAGGTTGGGGTTTATGTTGGCAGGAAATGTACCAGAGCAAGAGAGCAAGTCCACCCCATCAGCTCTGGCTGTTTATTTATTTTAAAGAGTTTTGATGTTTCCCAAACCTCTGACGTGGCTTTGTGGTGTCTCTCCAGTGACAGGAGTGTGCTGGAAGAGGAACTCCAGAAGCTGATTGAGGCTCTGATTGAGAATTTCCTCGAACCTGACAAGAACGGGCTGACCTGGCGCTCGGCTTAGGAATGTCCCTGGTGTCCCCAGGAGCCTCCACGTGGAACAAAGGGCCAAGGACAGGATCAGTTCCATGTGTCTCTGTGTGTGTCTGTGTTAAACAGCTGCTTTTGGGTTCTGTAAAGAAGCAGCATTCTGTTGTCAGGCTTTTCCACCAAAGGCTGGGCTGGAAAAAAGGGAGAGGAAGCCGCAGAAAACAGTGGAATTAATTGTTGTGACTTTCCATCCTCTTGACCAAAAGGTTAATTAACCCACACCAATGCAAATGAACTGCCCTAGTGTGCTTAAGGCACTAGATCTTGTCTTAAGCTGATTTCAGGTACTTAAAATCCATCATCTTTCAAGTCAGGTTGAAGGATCCCTCCAGACTGACACAAATCCTGCTTCTTCCTCTCAGCTCTGCACTGCCACAGACATGGAAGTAGAGCTCAGCATTTCTTGGTCAAATTGACATTTTTCAGCTACTTAAGAATAATTCTGTTGGTAAAGGTGTTCTTGGTGCATCTCCTGTGTCTGTCTGAATGCATTTGGCAGTGAAACAATAGTGGCAGCACCTGCAGTTCTGGTTTGGGGTTGGAGTTGTGCAGTGCCTTTCCAAGGCCTCCAGAGGAGCAGGAATTGGTCATTATTTGGTTAAATTGTCCATTCTGACCATCCATAGGCTTTGTAGCTGGGTTTTGTCTCATATCCCTGAAGGGTCTTAAGCATTTTTAGGTTTTCCTGTGTTTAACTCTGAATGAAAATGCCAGTCAGTGACTTCTTGGGTTTTTCTGACCTGAGTTTGATGGGTTTTGTGTTTTAAAAAAAGTGATGAGACTCTGACACAGTAAGTTGTGATTATTTTTTTATCATGTCTTGTCAGTTCATTTGTTTGAGTAGCACTTTGGAAATATTATTATTCTTTATCTTTCAGGGCAAATATTTAACAACTCCTCATTATCTGTTTTCTGAGCAGAAAGTGATAAATCTAATTACATTTTTAAAAGAAATAGACCAATACACAAGTTCTCCTGGAGATATGTGGTGCTTCAAACAATCAAAGCCACACTTTGGCACAGGAGAGCTGGTTCTGGGCACCTCCCTGTTACCATTGATAGGAAGTAAATAAATAAAACAGGTAGCACTGAGTTTTGGTGAAAGTGATGAGAGAAGAACCCAAGATGCACTTCAGTTCAAGCTGTTGTTTGCCACTATTGTTGACTCTCCAGGTTTGTCCTTCATCTGATTGTTCCCTTCCAGCTGGATGGCACAGGGTGGGTTTGTGTGTGTTGCCTCTCCATGGCTTTAAAGAGCCCCTTGGTTTGGGTTTTTCCTGCTGGCAGCAGCTTTGCACTATATCCATGGAGAGAATATTTTGGTGTATATGAATGTACATGTGCCACAGAAGGTCTGTGTTGCACAAATTCTGACCTGTCACTGCTATTTATTTTTTCTTTTTGAGTGTCTCCAAATTGTTCTGCCGTTGAGTGAGATGTATCTAATGCCAAAAAATTGCCTTTTTTTTTTTTAATTGTACATTTGACTGATGTTGGGGGGGGAAACAGGTAAATCAGAGTATGCTTCTGTTGCTGTTTAGTGCTGGGTAGGGCTGGAAGGTGTGAAGGCATTTCTGATGCTGCTTTGCCTCCACTTTTCCCAAAAAAAAAGGTGCAGATCTGCACCAAATTTGAAGGAGCTCCTGCCATTCCTTCCTTTGGCAGCAGATTAAACCCTGAGGCTTTGAGGACTTTGTTCTCCTGGTGGTACACAAGAGAACAAGTGACTTGGAACACAACTTTGAACAAAGGCTGTAAAAAGCATAGTGTGTGTGTGTGCTGTTATTGTAGCAGTTATGTCTTGTGAGTGATGTTTGTGCTCCTACCAAGGGCAGCAATCTGCAATTTCCCAGAGATCTGCTTTGGCTCAGAAGGCAAGTGTTAGAAACAAAGAAAATCTGGGGGTTGCATCAGTGTTGTTAGCAAGTTGGTAACTTGTTCCTAGTTTAAATATGTTTAATGAAAAGAACAAACCCAGCTGTGGGTGTTTTGTACCTGGGATGCTTCCCATGGATGGCTTTGGCAGTGAGTTGTAGCTGTTAGTGATGCTTTTGGGCTGACAGCAACAGGCACAACGTGAATGTACTTTAAGGGTAGAATAACTATTTGCTGTTTTGAAACTGCTGCTACTGTTGTTCTCCTACTGTATTGGACCTGTTTGATATATTTATACTGTTCCATTTGTGGAACTCCTCCATCTCCTCCCTCAGCTCTTGCATCCCTTACCTCTGTTACTGTGAAGGACTGGAATTCTCTTGTTTCTTTGCTCTGTAACTTTGTTATGCAT
>VZUH01080779.1:0-41589 GCA_013401175.1 Xiphorhynchus elegans
TGCAGTCACTGCCCTCAGTTTATCTGCACAAATCATGTGTACTTCAAAGTCTGCCCTTAATGACTTAATTATTTGTCCACTACACTCTAAAATTATGTGCCTAGAGGTGAGCAAGTCTCACCTCTCTACAGGAAGAAACCAGTTTGACAGAATATCAGACAGAGAAAAAAAAATCTGCTTCAAAACCAGCTCTTTGCAGGCTGTGACTTTTGCCGTGGGGAAAAATAAAAAATCCTGGTTTTGCTTATCCAGATAAAAATAGCGCCATTTCCAAAAATATAAAATCCTTAAAAAAGGAAAGTGCACGAAGTGGATCAACTCCTTTTAAGTCACATCTCCAAATCTGAAAAATGTTGTGGCTTAATCTTAAAAAGCCTTGCCTGTAGTGAATTGTAAATATTTTAAATAGCCACAGACAATTCCAGTTGTATCTCTTCATTAGTCTGATGCATTTTTACAAATCACTGCAATGTCTGAAAATCCTGATGCTATGATGGATGCTGATCTTACAAGAGATGTATAAATTCGTATGAGAAAATTTTTTGTTAAGTTGGAACTTTGTGCTCCCTAGTGTGATATTCTGCTGTAGTGATGCCAGTGGCCAAAACATAGTAAGAGTGACCTCTCTTTATCTGGACACAAAATGTACATAGTTTTATATATTTTTGTTTCAATGTTGCCATAAAAATTAAAGCAAGTCCCCACACTTTTCAAGTACTTGAAAACCGACTGCAAAGACAGAGAACTCTAAGTCATGAAGCAGGCTGTGGCTTCTAGTTCTGGGCCAAGTGGTTTTCATGAGCACAAGGAGGCATTTCTCTGGGTAACTGATACATTTTCCACTCTGGAAAGGTTGGTGGTCTGCTGCTTTTTTTTGCATATTTTTCTGTGGCAACTAGAGAAACATTAGTGGTGCATATACCTCTGCTTTATAGCATATAGACACTCAAGGAGATGGGAAAATATGCCCTGTAGTCTAGCCCATTATTAATGTGTCTGCTTCTTTAAAAGGTCAACCTATTTTAACGATCAATTCTGTGCGAGAAATGTTTTTTGGAATGATTGCTGTGATATTCTTCTGATTTTGATTCTCTTAACCCCCCTGCAAAGTAATAGAGGTATAAATATTAAATATCCCATTTCCTTTACAGTTTGGATTGATTGGGGGTAGCATTCTGATGGCCAATGTGATTCATTCTCCAAAACCAAAGAAAATCACTCTTTGATAGAATAATAGAGTACAACAGAACAGTTTAGCACATACCTCGCCAGTGGTACCAGCTCAAAACCTAAATTGCTATAGTGTTAGGATTCAGACAGCTGTTCTGCCTAAGGCAGAGCTGTGGATTTGTCCCCACAGGTCATGCTTTCTTCTCCTTACTTCCACCTTTGTCTGTTTGAGTTTTCACTAGCATCTTCTATTTGGACCTTAGATTTACATTTGAACTCCACATAAAAAAAATTCCTCAGTGCAGATCTTTGTAGGCCCAAAAATTAGTTGTGTGGGTTTGATTGTGAAGCAGGAGGTAATACTGAAAAGAGTGTATTCTGCAGTGATTGTAAACCTGAATGCTGAGTTGATTCATTCTTTGATAAGGACACATTTGGTCAAAAAAGGGAATGGTGCATTTTTCAGCAAGTACAAATACTTTTTGATCTTTTTTGTACTTGTTTGTTGAAAAATAAAAAAGGCTTTGATGGCTTAGAGTCTTTTAGTGGAGTGTAATTTAACAGTATTTGTCCTATCAGTTATGAGAATCTCAGGATCAGGTTGCATGCCAGGGCAGCAATGAAATTGTTCTAATGAATATACTCATTCAGCTTTGAGCTTTATTGTACAACCAAATGGTAATTGTCTGACTTCCAGAAATTGTCTGACAGACTGAGCTGTTTGAAAATGTGCTCTTTCCTCTTTCATTTCCAAATTCCTGGTCATGAACATCTTTTTTATTTTCAAGTGCTTGTATGACAAAGGCTGAGAAAACGCTGATGTACTTAATGCCTGCTTTGCTTTTTCAGTCTGTAAGAACTGTTCTTCAGGTACCCAGACCCTGAGCTGGAAGATGGGGATGGGAGCAGTATGAATCTGCATAATCCAAGCAGAAATGGTCAGTGACCTGCTACACCACTTAGACACAAAAAAGTCTATGATCCTGGAGAGAATTCACCCAAGGGTACTGGGGAATCTGGTGGAAGAGCTCATCAAGCCACTCTTCATCATTTACCCGCACTCCTAGTTAATGGGGGAGGTCTCAGTTGACTGGAGGTTGGCTAATGTGATCCCCAGGACTATAGGCTTTTCAGCCTGACCTTGTGGCTGGGGAAGGTCATGGAACAGATCATCCTGTCATCTTGTGACATACACAGGACTGTCAGGGGATCAGGCCCAGGCAACATGGGTTTGTGAAAGACAGGTCCTGCTTGACCAGCCTGCTCTTCTGTGACAAGGTCACAGTCTTGGTGGGTAAGAGAAAGGCAATGGATGTTGTCCATCTGAACTGTAATGAAGCCCTTTTACACCATTTCCCACAGCATTCTCCTGAAGGAACTGGCTGTTCACGCACTCTTCACTGGGTATAAAACTAGCTGGACAGTCAGCCCAGGGACTGGTGGTGAATGGAGGAATATCCAGCTGGCGGCTGGTGTTCTCCAGGACTCAGTGTTGGGACCAGTCCTGTTTAATGTCTTTATCAACAATTTGCATGAGGGGATTGAGTGCACCCTCAGCAAGTTTGCAGATGACACCAAGTTCGTTGAGAGTGTTGATCTGTTGGAGTGTTGATCTGGAAGGCTGTGCAGAGGGATCTTGGCAGGTTGTATAGATGGGCTGTGGCCAATTGTGTGAGGTTCAATAAGGTGAGGGGCCGAGTCTTGGGTCACAACAACCTCCCACAACACTACAGACTGGAAAGCAGTCTGGTGGAAAAGGACCTAGGGGTGCTGGTCAGCAGTGGCTGAATATGAGCCATTGGTGTGCCAAGGTGGCCAGCGGCATCCTGGCTTGTATCAACAATAGTAAGACCAGTGGGGGTAGAGCAGTGATTTTCCTCTGTATCTCAGGGACCACCATATCACTCTTTACAACTATCTGAAAAAAATGTAGTGAGGTGTGGAATGGTCTCTTTTCCCAAGTAACAAGCTATAGGACAAGAGGAAATAGCTCCAAGTTGTGTCAGAGAAGGTTTAGATTGGATATTAGAAAAGAAAATCTTCATAGAAGGAGTTGTCAAGCATTGGAACAAGGAAGTGGTTGTCACCATCCCTGGATGTATTTAAAAGACGCGTTGATGTGGGACATTGTTTAGTGGTGGATTTGGCAGTGTTGGATTAGTTGTTGAGTTCAGTGATCTTAAAGGTCTTTCTCAACCTAAACACTTCTATGATTTATGTTCCTAAATCTGTGTGACCTGGAAACCCTTTCTTACTTTAGGTGAGAACATTTTGAATATTTGTTTACTTGAGACATCTGTAAATGATGTACAGTGATAAACAGATATTCTTTATACTGCAGGGAAAAATCAGCCTTTGTAAATGCTGAATGGTTTCATGTAATACAGCTTATCTGCTAAAAAAAGAGAAATAATTTCATCTGACTAAAAGTAGTGGAAGAACTAAAATAATAGTTATACGTACAACATTTTTCACTATTGCTCATTACATGTGTTTATGTGACAGGAACATGTTTAAAACAAACAAAAGATGCTTTCAGGTATTATTCTGCCTATCATCATAGCGTTGAAGTTATATGCCTGTTAAAATATGTGAATGGTCACATTCATCTGAACTAATGAGAAAAACACATATGAAATCACTCACAATTTGGAGTACCTCTAAGTTTTACATATATGTATGTATATGAATTATAAAAAAGGTATATATTATCTCTCTCCCATGTACCTAGTAGATACACATGCATACAGAGCTTCATACAGAAGATAATTTCTCGTTCATGAAAACCTTTTCAGTGTAATCAAGTACCTTTTATTGTTAAGAAATATGGTAAAATATAGTTATAAATGGTATGATACAACAGTGTAACATTGGTGGCCTTTGGCAGTTTTTCAGTCCAGTTATGCCTGTGTCTGGTGAATGGTTTGTCCTTCTTAAAAGCTTAGTGTCCCTGGCTAGCCTGTCAAGGAGGAAATTACATGTTGATAAGGTGGTTTGGGGGCTATGATTATTTGTTTAGAAATTGGATTAAAGTCACCAGCTTTTTTCATATTGTTACGCATTCAGAAAGCTCTTAGAATAATGCCTTTAAATCACGTGAAAATAAGTACGAAGATTGAAATGAAAGATTTCATATTTCAGCACGTCTCTACCTTTCTTTACCCTTCCTTACCTCTACACACTATAAGTATTTAAAGCTAATTAAAATGAGGATTGAACTGGGTGATCTGAGAAAGAAAGAAAGAAAGAAGGGAAGAGTTTCATTCACATTCTTTTTTTATGATTTCTCAGTGAATCTCTGCAATGTCTGTCTTCCCTAGAAATACAATGAAGGGGTATCTGGCTGGCTCTGGGATTGGTAATATGATGTAGAGTCTTTTATTTCTGCATTGTCAGTACAATGCTAGTCTAAGTCTGTGACTAAAAGTTGTTACCATCTGATGGTTCTTCAATAGGCTATTGGAAATGAGTTTCATGGTTCCAGTTTCCAGCAGTGAGGCATCCACATCAGAAGAGACATCATTGCACTTGGCGGTACTAATTGGCACCCTTGTCACCAGCCAAGGACTATAATGGGCTGATGGTAGTCCCTTCTGATCAGAGCTTAGGAACATTGCTGTTGAAGCTTTTATTCCTGCTCCCTGTGCAGTACATTTTTTTGTGGACAGACAGAGACATTTTCAGAACTGTCAGTCTGGTACTTTTTTCCACAAGTTACTATACTCTAATAATAAAAAACATATTTGCAAAAAATTCTTTGCAGACATTTACAGTGTTTTTTTTGTTTTACTTTTAAATACTGCCTTTCAATAAAGGTGTTTAGAGCATATTAGCACTTCCTATACTGTACACGTACACGTTGTTAATAATTTGGGGGAACATAATTAAAAACATGCACTATCTTGGGTACCCATGTGGCTTCCACAGTGTCACAGAATTTTATCTTCTTAATGTATTCTTGCTGCATCCTTTTGAGGCCAGGACACCTACTCTTGTAATTTTAGAAAAGTGAAATAAGGGATGCGAACAGATATCCTTTTCCAATTCCAAATGCACTGGTTTGTAGAAATCTCTGTCCTCAGCTGCCCTTCTCCTAGAAGTTACTGACTCTACTGCTGCTGTAGAAGTGCAGTTTATATGACTGTCCCCCATGTCATGTCAGGGAAAATCAGACTAACTGTTTCAGACCACTCAATTATTCTACTAGAAGTAGCCTTGCAAATTTTACCTGAAGGCTGTTGGAGAAATTTCATACAAGCTTTCACCAACATTTACATAAGCTCAGTAAATTCTTGTCGTGTGTAATGATGAGGCTCTAGTTTCCTCCTCTGACAAATATTTGACCAAAAGAGAAAGTTTTTCTGGACTGGAGGCGCAAGAAACCTTACTAGATCTCTAGGGCGAGAAAGAAACTTGGGCAAGTGCTAGGCTACCCAAATGACACTAACACTTCAAAAAGGGTTAACACTACAAGCAGAATTCATTGCAGAGCCAAAAAGAGACCATTTATATATGGAATCTCATGTACTTACTTACACACATTGGTAAGCTGAATTTTACAACAATAACAACCTTTAAAATCTATTTAAAGGGTTAAAGGAACTTGGAGTGGGGAGAGATAGAGCAAGAGAAAAAAGTAAGAAAGAAAGGGAAAGAGAAAGATGGACATAAGAAAGGAAATAAGAAGAAAGGAAAGAGAAAGTCTTACATTTCCATATTTTTGCTAAAGCCAAATGGTATATAAGATTCTGTAATGTTTCAAAAATTACTTTTTACTATGAGTATTTTGCCTGTGATCAGAGCTGGACATGCCAGAATACTATGAGAAAAGCTGTTTTATTGTTAATTTTGGCCACAGACAGAAGCAGAAGTGTGAAAAATCTCACCACCAGCAATCTTTCACATTACATTTCCTTCTAGTTTGAAGTTCCAAGAAGTTAGGATTAGCACTTGATTTTGGATCCTAATCACAATTGAACCTGAACCTTTTCAGGTACTGTCATCATTAATTAGGAGAGCTGAGTGTGTGTTTACATAATAATAAATAGCTTTTGAGAATTGCCTCTGAGAGGAAATGAGTTCAAGTGAACTTCCATTGTATCACTTGTTCAGCAAAATATGATAAATGAAAAGATGGAAGTCAACACTGTGAGCTCTGATCAGGATGAAAATTTTCTGGTTGCAATAAAGGTCTTTTACACTCAAACAGTTTAGGTCCTTTTGCAGTACTTATGACTGTGATAGCTGAACAATACCCGTGATCTCTGTATGTCTTCTTTTCTAGTCACTGTCATTCATTAAGAATGAATCTGACAGTTTGTATTCTAATAATTATGATGCAGTAAAGACTAATTATAATTTTTTCTTATTAAACAATCTATGTTATTAATGAGAACAGTAACTGACAAAATTTATGAATTGTCTGCACATTTGCTTTGAAAAAAAGGGAGAAAAAAGGCAAATAACTTACTGGAAGAGGAGGAGCTTTCTAGTATCCATGATTTGACAAAATAACCAGTTGTGAATTTTCATACTTCCTCCACTGTATGTGCCATAGATCACTATACGAACTATGATAATGAACTAGACAGTCTTGAAATGCTAGATACATGTTTGAATCTATTATTTTTGATGAAAACAAATCTAAAATGATGCAAAGTATCTGAGAAAATGAAGTTCCCTCTCATACATAATAAGCCTAAAGGAAACAATTAAAAAGAGACTATCATTTTCCACAAGAGAATAATCAAGACTGTAATCTCTTTTTGTGACAAGAAATAATTTCTGAATTAGAAAATGATTGAAATTTGTCTCTCAATTTTAATATGCAATATGCAATGCACATACAATGCCAAAATATCCACATACCTAGACCTGTTTCCCCTGTAAATTCATCATTTGAAAGATAATCAATCATATTTTGTCATTTTGAGTCAGATTCACTGCTGCTGGTGATCAACTTTATTGAGATTAGGGAAGAGATGGTATCCCACAGCACATGATGATCCATCTCCTTTTGTAGGCCCTGTAATTAGACATAGTCAGCTGTGAGATTGGTGGTTTTGCTGTCATCTGCCACTCTTTATCAATATCTTGCCTCCAACAAATGTATTTTTCTTCCACTGGAATGGTCACTGGGGCTAAGTTCAACAGCATGTTTTTACAATAGCTAGGCCTATATTACAGTGAAATCCTTTCTATGAGGTAGTAAAAGAGATTTGTTTACCTTTGAGTCTTTCTACTGACCATAGCTAAGTGAAAAACTGTCTTCAGAACAGTTCAGCTTTAGATTCATTATGGAGTCATGAAGCTCCAGTGAAGCCCCACAGAAACCTTAAAGGATCATTATGTCTAGATAAAGTTTTGTTTATGCATAAAGCATTCTTTTATTTATATATATAAATGTATGAGAGATGAGATCTTCAGCTGAGTTGTTGCATGCATGGGAAAATTGAAAAAAACATATTAGAGGGACTTTTCTGATATATCAAATCCAAAAAAGAGGTAAGTAAAAGAGGATGGCTGCTTGTGGAGGATATACTCTTGGTTTTCAGTGTATGTACAATACTGAAATGCTGATTCAGTTTGAGGCCTTTTTAAAGTTACCACACTGAAAGAAATGGAACACCTCCGAGGGATATTTTTGGACTACAGAGTAAAATAAAAATTCAAGCAGTATTTAGAAAACCACATTTCCAAGTTAAGCTGTGTGCTTTGATAGTTGCTTCCACTAAAATCAGGCATTTTCTACTAACATTTTCTTTCTAATCCAAGGCTCTTGGGTGATACTGGGATACTGTCTATCCTCATGCTGTGATCCAGGTGCATGACAACACAACTTGTTGCTGAGGGATGCAAATGGGATATCATACAGGAGTCATCACCAATTCAGATGTCACTCCAATGTAATATCTAAGATTGCCATTAAAATACCACCATCTAAAATTAATGTTTCAAGAGTTATTGGTACCATATTGATTGCTCATCATCAACGAGGTCTTTGTAATAGAATTGAATCATAAAATTGTTAAGGTTGGAAAAGGTCTCTAAGGCCATTGACTATAAAGCATTTTACAGTTTAAATTATGTGACAGAAAGTTCATCTTCATGGATACACAGGGACCCAGAGAGTCAATGGCAATGAGAGAACCCAGCAGTGCCCTATTTCAGCTACTGTGAAACCCATTACAGGAGCCATCAGCCAAAGGCCCAGGCACAGCTACTGGACACACTGGGTGTCTGAGTCTGCCTGTTGGAGGGATTGACACTGTATATGCACTCTGTAGATATTCCTAATGTAGACTTTCATCGTGGTCTAGCAGAGAGCGGAGTTGAATGAGGCCATTGGTGCCAAGTGTGTCTCTATGTGTTGTGTGGGTGGGCAACTGTGTATATATGTATATATATGTATATATATGTATATAGGTATTTTTGTGTGCATGTGCCTAGTGTGAATACAGGCTGAGCAGTGGCACTGGTTTGACCTTGGGGTTAAGCTTGAGCTGTGGCAAGCACATGAACACCAGAGGAGAGAATGGCTTTCCTGTGAGAGCACCTTAAACACATGCTGGCGTAAGAAGAATGTGACTTCGAAATCTGCCTTTACATTTTGCACATTATTGGTGTTTGTTATTCTGTTACGTTATTCTGCCAGTGACAGGAATGAGTTTTTTTTTTTTGTAAACTGGGGATTTTAGTCTTAATTTTTTGTTATTTGCTCTAGCTGGAGAGAGTTATTGCAAGGTGAGTGAAATGCCACAGATGCAAATAGGTAGACTTACAGGAAAATAATAAAGGCAGACATATGGACTTCATATTCTTGAAGGTATTTTTTTCTGAATGCTGTGTGCTTGCTCATTCTTTATGTCTTTATGGAACAAGTATTTTGTTATAGAACATGCTGCAAAATTATTGTGTATCTCTTCTCGCATGAAAATCCCTGAAAACCACAAGACCTGTGTTTTTGATAGGATTCCAGAAAGTGTGGTAGGAGTGGAGAACTGGGTTGATGGCATTCATTTCAAATCCAAGGCAGTGACCTACTGTGGTCACAGCTGCTCCATGTTCTCTTACGCTGTGGTTAATGTAAGACCATTCAAGGCAGCTTATCTCTGAAGAAGATTATTTGCTTTGAGTACTTAATTTTAAAACTATAGCAAGAACAGTTATTGTGAGAAGCGGATACTCCTGTGTAAGGTAGTTTTTTGTGTCAAAAGTTTCAGCAAATTTCTGGTGAGTATTCACCAGAAAGATTTAACAAGATCACTTGTAATGACACCTTTCAAGGGTATGTCTTGAAATGAAATCAGATGTTGAAAGCCATGACCTAAATGTTTAACATGGATATGTGTCTGATAAAGTGACTCACACAGAATTAGGCAAAGCCAACCATTTTTAAGGGTATCAAAGAAACTTCTCTATTAGCAGAGGATCTTGTAAGCATTCCTCTAGAATGGGGAAAGACAGACATTTTAAGTGGGATACAGCCAAAATAATCCCCTTCCCTCTGGTTGTGAGGATTAGATTCTCCACAGTTTCAGCACAAATAAGTGTAAAAGAATGAGTGTCATGACGTTTTGTGTTGCACTAGATGAGCTAAAGATGTGGAGGCACTAAACAGGTCTTTTGAGTGTTGCACATCTGAAAATTGTAAAAGGAAAAATTTAGAGCAGTATCTTTTCCCCTTATTGCTGGAGCTCATAAAATTTCTCTGAAGAAGAAATATACACTTTATAATAGATTAGATGGTGAGAAGCAGAAAGTTTTTGCAGGAAATAACCTATTGGGAAGAAATCCTTAGATAACTTCTAAAGGTTTTTTTGGACCATCTTCTCCCACACGAATAGAATACTGTGCCAAGGATGAAATGTATTTTCAGAATAAAACATAACCACTGCTATAGAATGCACTTCCTGTCTCTCTGTTTACCATGGATTGTCTTCCTTCTTTATTTTGCTTATAACCACCTCACCTCTTTACACCTTGTATTTGAATAGAGACATAAGCTGATAGATTTCTTGAACTATGTTCTGCAAGCACATCCTCTGGGGCCACTGCATGGACCTGTCACATGCTGAGGTGGTGTTCTGGGTAGAAGATGACTTTTTCTACTCTGCTAGCACATTTCTGGTGGGAGTAGTCACCTTTTCTGTCTTATCTGACACAATGGCCTGAGTCATGAACTGGCTGTGCTTGGTATTGGACACTGGCCGTCTCTTAGGACTTCTTTTATTATTACAAGATACCACAAATTTTCCACACTGTGTTCCAGGCTACATACGCATCAGATTTTTCCCTAAGTCCTTTCTGACTTGAATTGATCCACTTCTTTATGAAGATAAGAGAATCCTTTGTTCTCAAGCAGGTGTCATTTATAAGTGTTTCTCAATGTGTGTTTGGTAGACAGTCATTTTGTAAGACCTGAGATACAATCTGAAAAATGGCATTAGAACCTTACATTTTTTCCCCATATAAAAGTATTCCTACACAACTGGGAAGCAAGCAAACAAAAACACAAACCAAAAATAATTAAAAAAATCCCAACAGAAAATGCAAACAAGGATTCAGAAAGTAGTTAACTGAAAATTAGACCAAGAGAAAACCATAAAAGATGATGTATGAGGCTTTTAAAAAAAATAATACCTGGTGTAGTTTCGGAAAAAAAAAATGGAGATACACTAATCAAGATGATACTGAGTATAGTAAGCCATGTTGTGTAGATTCATGCAAGAAAAAAGATGAATTTTCTACACTTGATCTGTAGCTTCATGTGTCTGTGGCTTTTCTCAGAGGTCTTAAATGATAGCTACTAAAAGCAAGTCTCCATTCAGTTACACTCCTGGCCAGAGATTACACACTGAGCTGTACCTACTCATGCAATGGCTCCAAACCCATCAATTTGCCTTAATTCTCTGTTCTATCATCCTGTTTGCAGTTGTCTTTTGTTGCAGCTTTTGTTTTAAATCTGTAGTGATCATTGCTACCTGCTGAAAGCCTGGCACAGCTTCCTCACCAACTTCTGTATAAAACATCAATATGAAATATCTGCCAGTGTGCTGCGTCACCCACTGAAATAGCTGTTCCTGCAAGGACCTCAGGTGTGTTGTGTTTATTTCAATAACTATCTCACAAATTTTCCTTCCACCACGTGAGAACTGTTCTGCCCTGTGGGCTGTTTTCTCATTTTAAGCCGATAACACCACATGTGCTACTCCTGCTCCACCTGCAGTGCTCCTGCCACCACAACTGGCTTGACTGAGGACTGGAGGCCTACCAGGGGGAAAGTCAGAAACAGAATTGACACAACATTTTTTTTTCTTCCCATTGCTCTGATTTTTATCTTCTTATCCTTGGTGAACAATTTCTCTTCCTTCTTGTTAGTTGTGATTTCCCTCTGCATTTCTCCAGTGATGCTCACCACTCTGGGCTCATGGAGTTCATTTAATCTGCAGAGCTGATTTTTTTTTTTGGGGGGGGGGGTGGGAGCTTGCTTGCCAAGCAAGTCTTCCCAGTTTCTCAGAGCTCTGCATGCAACTAAAATAATTACAGGATTAAACTCATTAAAGATATGCACAGGAAAATCACTCTTCTTAGAGAGGGAGCTCTGGAAAAGGGAGAGGTATTTAAATGTCACTGATGCAATTTCTGTGTGTAACTCTGTGTGTGTGGACATCACTAGAACAGGTTGCCCAGAGAAGCTGTGGATGCCCTATTCCTGAAAGTGTTCAAGGACAGGTTGGATGGGACATTGAGCAACCTGATCTAGTGAAAGGTGTTCCTGCCCATGGCAGGGGGCTTGGAACTTGATGAGCTTTTAGGTGTATTCCAACCCAAAACATTCTATGATTCTATGATTTATAACATATGTATGCACTTTTGTCAGTGCATGTCTTGTATACATATACAGTATTGTAGCTGTATTTCAAATGGAGCACTTACTGATAACAACTCTAAACCTCACTTAATATACAGTAAATGCTCTTAACACCCTGTGCTTACATAGTACAGCAGATTGCATATTCATTACGTGATGACACATGAAATAAGACACTGATAACAAGACTCAATTCTCCATACATTTACCCTGGGTTTTTTTCGTTGTTTTTTTTTTTTTTTTTGTCATCTTTTTGGTGTGAACTTACTGAGCTTGTTGTTGTGAGGTCTATGAGATACACAGCTCTTACTGTATTCAGGATAAACAGTGAGGAAATTCAAGTAGACTCAAAAGCAAGGAGGTGTGGGAAGCAAAAGTTAATAGTTACATAGGACTGTGCAGGGAGAGGCAAGGGGCAGAGCTCCACAGTGTGTGTTGAAAATTGCATATCACTTTGGGTGTGCATAAGTGCACATGTGCAGGCAACATTCTTTACCACTGATGGGGCCATAGTAATTATTACAATGAATTTTAATAGTGAAGTAAAAATTAGACCTTTGCTGCCATAATAATAGTTCTTAAAGCAACAAAATCCACCCAGCAAGATTGGATTTTAGTTATTCATCTGCTCTGTTGATAATATACCACTGCATAGAGTGATGCTTCAGAAAGGGTTTTGTGACACAAGTCTATTTTGGTCTGCTCTCACCATGGTGTCTCATGGTGCCTTCTTATTAAGTCAATTTTTTTCCGTTTTTTTAATCTCAGACTAAATGTGATTTAAATATTCCTCACAGGTGTTATCTGAATTAAAAGGGATGACTACTGCTAGTAGCGTGCTTTCTTCTTAATAGCACAATGCACACAGCTTCTTCTTCTCTCCATCCTTATGCTGCATGCTGCTTAACTGTGGCTTTTAAGGTTTCATCAATTTCTACTGTCACTTTACTGATAAATAGGTCGTTCAGAAATTCAACTGCATCCTAGTCTGAAGGGTTATGATGCTGAGAGGGTACTGAATCATTGCCTTGGTCTTTCTTTCACCTCCCACAGCAGGCATATCCCACCCAGTAAATCTTCAGTGAATGGATTATAAATATTAAGGAATTCACAGAAGTAGATTAAATTTCCCATGAGTAGGGGAAAGAGGCACAACTGGATGTTTTCTCTATTTGAACTCAGACTCAGCAAATGGATGGGGTGACTACCCACCATTCCTGGAATGCAAAGCATCACGATCCTCACTTTCCTGAGCCATGTATTCTACAGTTGAGCCAACACTTTCTGGGACTACTCTGCAAACACAGTAGAAGCCAAACACCTGGTCAGTGCATATCCTGCACTGACTGCACTAAAGGCTTCTGCCTTGAGCATCTGAGCTGAGGAAGGAGTGACACTTCTCACAGGGTTATTGGATGTCCAGATGAATGGGAAGTGAGAGAGCAGGAGGACTGCCACAGCCTTGGTGCGATGTCAACCTCACATCCTGCTTCTTTCTGCGATCCTAATGTGTTTGGGGGTTTTTTTGAGATGGGTAATGGGGTGGGGGGAAATTATATTTCTGTGGTAGCTTCTCTTAGAACAAAAAATGAGAGAGGATGCACAAGTCCATAGTGCCACAGTGCCAATATTTTCTGCTCCTCAGACAAGGTGACAGTCCACAACTGAGCAAAAAACCCATACATTTTCATTTATGCAGGTCATGGAATCGCTAAGGCTGGAAAAGGCCTTTAAGACCATTGAGTCCAACTGTTAACCCAACACTTCCATGCTCACCACTAAACCACGTCCCCAGGTGCTGCATCTAGTAATTTTTTCAACAGTTCCAGGGGTGGTGATTCCACCACTTCCTTGGGCAGCCTGTTCCAATACCTGAACACTTGTTCAGTGAAGAAATTTTCCCCATCAAACCAATTTAAACCTTCATTGGTGAAATTTGAGGCCATTTCCTCTTGTTCTGTCACTTGTTACCTGGTAGAAGTTATCAACTACTGCTAAAATTTGTATCAGAGTAGCAATACACAAAATCTAAGCTTACCTCATGTTGTGTCTCTGGTCAAAAAAGTCCAATTTCCTTTGTTGTCCTTGTCTTGCCATGGTGTTACACGATGATCCTTGCCATAAAATAGTCCTTAGAAGATTGATTAGTCTACTCTATGCCAGTATCATATTTTTTTGTCAACTGGGTCATAAATTGTACTGAAACCTTTTAACTTCAGTTTTTTAATGACCTTTAAAATTAATTATTGAACTTCTGCTTTTGGGGGAACCCCCAAGTATCTTTTTACATGCAGACCTGAGGTGATAAGAGCTCACTTGCGTAAACATATGTATAGTCCAGCATATTGTAAGTTTTAATCAACTACACTGATTTATTGCCCTTATGGATCCACTGATTTACGTAGGATGATCTGATTTCTTAGTCTTTCTTGTGGGGAGGAAGAGAGAGGGGTAAACAGAAGCTTTTTATTAGTATCAATTTTTCTATGAAGCTGTAAATGGTGAAATGCCAGAGTGCAATGTGTTCTGGTGATATATTGGACACAATTAGATTGAACAATGACTTGCTTATAAATCAAAGCAAAGGAGAAGTCATAAACCATTCCTAACCAAGTGACCATAGAGATTTTGAGATGAAAGGAGGAGTGAAAACAGTTGTTTTTCCCACGATTGATACTCAATATTTTGTGCTTTGTCATGCATAAATAACAAACATATCAATAAATTATTTCACTTTAATGTGTTCCTCCTTTAATAGACTTAACATTGATTTTTTTAAATTTTATTTTATTAAATAGTGTTGTATTTCTAGAACCTAAATAATACATTAAAAAACCAATAGAAGCCTGAAAAATAAGTTTTGGGATTTTTCCTAAATGCCTCAAGACAAAAACCTAAGAAGTAAGTGTGGTGATTTTTTTGGGGGTCTGTCTTTCTTTTTAATTTTTTTTCTTCTTTTTTTTCCTCCTCCTTTTCTTTTTGTTCTCTTTCAAACAGCAGGTAAAAGAAGAGAAATTCACATTTATAACTTGTTCATCAAATTTGATTAGCAGGGACAATGTATCCTAATGCAGATGCATAATAAGTTCTAGCCTCCCTCTCTTTTAAGCAGGGCATTGTGCTGTGATATAGCACAATAAACTGGTAAAAAATAAAGGACTGTGCTAGAAATAGTCTATTTTCAAGACAGGATATTATTGAATCATGTGTCATATGCTTCTATACAGACTTTGTAAACCTTAAGGGGGATAATGTTGACAATGTAATGAATCTGCTTTTTTTATGAATTCCCTGTTTTATTAATTCAAGACTTTTTAGCATACTTGAAAAGAACAATCAGAAATTTGTGATAAAAGCCCAAAAAAAATAATGTCAGTTGGAGGACCTGGACTCTATTCCCAATCCTGTTGAAGATATACAGCCGAATATTACCTAAGCCACTATGTTCAAAGTTCATAGACATTAAGTTTGGATCACTTTTATGATCATCTCATCCAATCTTCCATATAATGTAGGCAAATAACTTTTTCAGGGATTTCTACTTGAAGCCCATATTGTACTTGAGCTGGAGAAAATTAGACACTTAAATCTCAGGCAGAAGGGGCCAAGGATTTGAATCCTCTTTGGCGAAGTGATGAACATCTTCCATTTTCTTCTTGAAGTTAAAGACAACTGTGCATGTTCAATACCTCTAAAAATAAGACCATTTTGAACAACCTTTACCATCTTTCAGTAAGGTTATTTATATTTCTCTACCTCTCATCGTTGTTATGAATTCACTGATATTTGTAAGGCACTTGATGGGAGGTGTTGTAGAAATTGAAAATGTAGCAATAAATCATTTGCATTGGCTTGAAAGTGTTCTGTGTCTGTGTGTGTGTGAGAGACAGAGAGAGAGAGAGAGAGTGAGATATATTTTTCTAGATATGGAGAGTGTGTGTGAAAGGCTGCTTTTCCTGTCTCATCCTTGTGTACTCTTATCTGTACACACAAAATATTTAGAGGTATCAGTGTCGTATACAGAGAAAACTAAGATTTTGAGACACTGGGGAGCAGACAGAGAATAGGTTAATAAGAAGTCAGAAAGGTAAAACTCAAAAATGAGAAGGGCAGTGCTGAAATGATTTTACACTGGGCACCTTATTTTTCATTTGAGCAGAGGCAAAGCAAAAGAAAATACTTAGATGATTTAAAATGCAGTGTTGAAACAGCTTTGCTTCTTGTGTAGGGCTTCTGAATGGGATTTGGTTCTGTATGAAATTAAATGCATTGCATTTCTAACACCCAGGACATACCAGAAAGTGATCTGCCTTGCCTTGGGATTTTTAGCTCATGCACGATTTAAGTATATTATCACAACAATTAAGATGCAAGAATCCTTTCTCAAATAAATATTTAGTTAAACCTTGAATCAGGACACTAAGATTTTTATATCTATAACATATATGTATATAGGTATATAAATATGTGGATTTTTGTTTTGTTTCCAGAGGAGGAGGGTATTGGGCTGATTATATGAAAAATATCTTTCCTTAACGATGCAGTACAAGTAAATCCCCACAGAAAACATGCCAGAATTGTCAGGCATTGCTTGGAATATCTTTAGTACAGAGCAGGACACATAACAAGATTTACCCACTGCCTTGGAGACAGAGAAGGGGTTGTCATGAGGAGAGTTCTTAAGAGTTTTTACAAAAATGCATGGCTCCATCTGTCTTCTCTCTTTTCCTTGGCTACGAGAACAGCCTAGCAATTTCAATAACCCAACAAGGGACCTCATGCACCAGGAGAAGTGAGGAACAGATTTTTCAATTTGGCACCATTCTGATTTATTTTTTCTTTAAATGGCAGTTGAAATAATTATCCGCAACTACAGGCAGCTGATGGATAGCATGTTTAATCTATGGATCTAGCTTCATGCTCTGCAGTGTGTACTGAGGATAAACAGGGATGTTATGAGTGAGAGAGTTGTACGAAATAGTTCAAATACAAATCAAAGCTAGAATGGTTTATCTTTTTACTGACTCCACAAAAAGGAAACTATTAGGGCTGTTTCATGGGCATTACCTAATATTCACAGTGTCTAGAAGAATAAGCAATAAGATGTTGATGCCCTGACCCTGAAACACTCATGTTCAAAGCATCCACTGCCATACATATAAACATGTATGCACAATAAAAACATATAATCAAAATCCATCTATATCTTAGCATGGATATAGCTCTCCTTACTCACTACCTAGGACACTATACATTTCAAAAGTTACTATTTTTTTTTCTGATGGAGAAAACTGGGATCTTTCATTAATGTTGAATTCAGTAAGCCAGTTAATACTTTTTCGCATGGTTCTGTATCAATGAAATTGTGTTTTTAACAAGTTGCAGGGTCAAGTTTGATATTCAGATGTTGCAGGATTTTATGGACGGTTTGATTGGGTAGATTATATAGGAAGCATCCTCTACTTTCAAATCACAGGTGACTTTTTTGAGACTTATATATAAGCAATGTAAGTAGTCTTCTTTCTCTCTCCAGTTGATCCCACTAGTCAGTTTGGTATTTTTTTTCTACTTCACAGGGGGTGTTTCGTAGTCATAGGCTTAAAGGACAGACTTCCCCAATGGCTACGATTTTCTGACAGTGATTTTCCAGGTAGTTTTGAAATTACTTTCCAGAAACTATGCCTTTTGTAAACAGTTCTTTGAACACAGGGCAGAAGATGCAGTTGCACACATTTTGGCTGAATTTTGACCTCCAGGTAGATTTCCTTTATATTGTACTGCTGCTGTTATTATGATTTCAGCTACAGCAATACCTAGAAGATCCAGACAAGGAGCAGAAAAAGACCTAGCTGTCATTGCACTATAAGCTGTACAAACAAAGAACAAAATTAAGTCTTTGTCTTTAAGCTTACAGGCTATATATCAGATGAGAAGTGTAACCGATGAGTGAGCAGAAGAATATAATGAAAAATCCTGGCTAACATCATTGAGTCTGGATATATCAAAATCTTAATTAGTGCAACTGGTTTCATAGAGATCAGACCAAGGAAGAGTTATAAGCATAGATTTAAAGGAAGGTAATGAAACAGATCTGTTTGTTGGGAATTCCTCCTAAACATGAAAAGAATAGAAATCATGTTTAAAATCCAGCCCCAGCAGATGATGGAGACTGGTTTGATGAAACGATGTAAATAGACATTTTGTCACTTCAAGATGATGGCCAGGAGACAAGTGGGCCTTGAAAATGCAAACAAGTAGTTGTTATTCAATGCAATACTGAAAGAGGAAAAAACAAAAACAGGATGAAGAAGAATGGAGTGAACAGGGTGTGGGTAAATCTGAGTGGCTATGAAAATTAGCTTTGCATCAGGCTTAACTGTTTACTCTGGGACAAAGCTGTTTACAGCAAGAGAAAAGAAGGACTTCACAGCAGCTGAATTTTAGGAGAGGTTCTTAGTCCCATGGCTGGAGGGGAAGGCTGTGACTTGGCTGTGTTACCTAGAGAGCACCTGGAAGACCTGGAGAGATGCCTCATTATTCTCATGCCTACACTGCAGTGCAAACATAGTTGTGTATGAGCACTAGGCATGTCCATTGCAGCTGAGAAAAACTAGCTCTGGCACCTCCTTAGAGCACAGCAGGGTTTGTATAGGCAGAAAGGTGAGAGCCACCCTTGGGAATGGTGGGTGCTCACTGAGGGCACTGGCAGTCTGGCTGCATTTACCTTTTGAAGGCTTCACATCTGTGCCCCTGGCAGCACTGCTTTTAATTATCTTATTAAGCTCTGCCTCTATCCACTTTAGTCAGGAAAGTACAAGGAGTACTCCTCTTCAGTGCCAAGAAGGGCTGCTTTGCTTTTTCTTTCACTTGAATATACTGGTCTTTGAGACACTTCATAATTATCACCTGTTCTAACATCAGGTGATCCTTTTTTATTCCTTTCCCTTTCGGTTACTGATTTTATTTGTCTGAATTTTATCAAGAGTCCTATATAATCATGTTTATTTTTGCATTTTAATAGCAGTTTTATTGTCCCTTTCAGCATCTTGACCATAATATAAATATTATCATAGTTTTTCAAAGTTTAAAGGATACCATGTCTGTTATGATAAAATATGTCATTACTAAATGTGTCAGGAACAGCCACATTTTTCCCTCATGTGGTCCTGTTCTGTAGCAAATATGCTTAACAGCCTTCAGCTTAGCTCTTCGGTGTGAAGAACTAGAATAACACCCATTTTGGTTGTTTTCAAGTAGAAAGAAAAATCACAGCCTCTGGCTCAGTTGCTCAGCTAACATAGAATGGCACAGTGTTATTAAAATCAATGAGACCTGGGCCAGGTTGGTGTACCCAGGCTATCTAGTGATACTAACATATCATACAGTATATTCCATTTCTAGAGTAATAATATGGCTAGAAATTTCCAATGACCTCTCGAATTTTAGGGTGATTCACTTACAAATTACAGTGCTGGATGAAGGGCATCACAAACAACAGTCCTGGTACTTCTTTCAGTGTAAATGCGTATTATTTTTCCCTTGGTGAAATTCTGGGAAATATTCATCTTTGTTGGGTCCAGCAGGGCTTCACACCACGGTTTTTAGATATGTGAGATTTCTTTTGAAAAAACATATCCATACCCCATTCTTGGTGCCTTTTGCATGTCATGATAATATTTTCAGAGTCATTCTTCCAATTAAAGCATGGAGGAACCAATAACAGCTTTGATTTGGTAGCTGAGAGCAACTGGACAGAGCGTGATGTGCACACATAATGCCATGAAAGGCTAAACTAAGTGTAACAGAACATTATGCAAGAGCAGGAAATTGGGAGGGTGCCTGTGTAGCCTCAACAGCTTGTCCACTCCTATATTGCAGGATCAGGGCCTTCCCATATCCTGTGTGTGATAAATTGCTCTGGGTAGATAAAATGAGGCCCATCACAATGGAAGTATTTTGATCAACAGCACAAAAAGTCGCTGCCTGCACAGAACCACATGAACACCTGAGGCCACAGCATGGCAATGGCAACTCCCTGCTGCACGAAATATAAATTATAAGCTCACTTTCTGGAAAATATGTCCCTGATGTTGTGCAGGGGTTTTTTGATGCTTGTCTTTGGAAATATTTTTTGGGAAATTAAAAGCAAAAAATGAAAAGAAAAACCCAAAAAAACTTGATTCCAGAGAATAGACATTTCCTTAAGAGAAGAGGTGCAGCACTGGGATATTTTTCACCTGAAAAATAGAAGTTTGATTGTCTTCTGCATTGTAATGAGAAGAATTGTGAAGCCTTTTGTACACTCTTTGCCTTTCACTTGTTTTCAGAGAATTTGCCAGCAGTTGGATCTATGTACACACTGCACTCTGTCTCTAGTGAGATTTGTTTTAATGAAGGAAAAGAGATAAAAACTAATGGGTGAATACAGTTCTTCAGTAATATTGCTTGTAATGATAAAGGTAATCATTTGCCTAAGTCCCTGCATACCTTTCTTCTCCTCTCACTGTTAAGAATCTTTTGATCTAAGGAATATCCCTGATAATTTAAAAGTACAGTTTCAGATGGCATACAAAGTTAAATTCCATTTGAAATTAAAATTAAAAGCACTTAGCAAGTAATCATAACTCAATTTCAGTTAATAATTATATAAGATAATCAAACATCATGCTCTAAAACTCTGGCACTGGGAAGTAAAAGAGGGTTTTCTTCATTTTGCATTTTAAATAGTTATCTATCTTTGTTACAGATGGATTTTTAAAACCTCTTCTCCACTTAAAATATCAAATACTACTTTCACGGCAGCAGAGGGGTGGCCAATCCTATGTGCTTTCATATGTCTGTAAACCATAGGACACATGGTGAATCAATGGGAGAGATGATTGAAGAGCAATTCAGAGACAGGGGATGACAGTCGCTCATCATGGATCCTATTTTGGGAATTGGTGGGGCTATGCATATAGTTTTTCAAGGTCACCCAGTGATATCAGCTTCATTAGCCCCTTCTGGCTTGGTACTTGCTATTAGCAGGAGAGCCTGATTATACCCACGGTCCCTGTGCCAACATGGCCCATTACTCCTCTTCCTGTGATGTGATTTAGCCCTGGCACGGAAACCTTACTTGAACAGCTCAAGAGGTGCATATGGCTGAAGAGCCACATGTTGCTCACTCCTGGTCTAAGCCAATGAAACAAAACATTGCTGTGATTGTCTCAGTATTCCCTCATTAACATGTAGCTGCAGATTGCTTTTTAGCACATTTTTGATGGAAATTATTTCTCTCTGCAAAATCAACAGTTGTTCACAGCAAATTCCATATGCGAAGACATGATTTCCTTCTTATATGCTACAGATCAGGGGTTCTTTGGGGTAAGATAGATTCTTACAGTTCTTGTTGTAAGTGAGCCTAGTGCCTAGTGGCATTAGCAAGAAGGTGATGAACACATGCATGAACATTTCACTGCCCACTTTTTTCTTTTTCTTTTGGAAATCTTATCGTTAGTAGGGGAGGCTTAGATGCTCATATAGAACAGCTTTATCCTTCTCTTGAAGCCATTTTGTCATGTAACAACTGTACTATCTGTTCACTGACCAGTAGACAATGCACATGCAAAAGTGTGCTCTTAAATTGTACTGACAAAAATAACATTGTCTAAAAAATAATTTGCAAGATCACTTTTTTCTGAGTATGGTTTGTTGCTGTGGAGACTTGAGAATGCTTGACTGTCTCTGCTCTGCTGTTGGCTGTTAAACCAAACCTGTGTCCTCTATGAATTACTCTAGTGTCTTTGGTTTCCAGAGGGACAGAATTAAATGCTTCCTGCCTAAGAAATCCTCAGCTGAATAGTAAAGCCTGGAAGCTCAAGTTGCATTGAATAGTCACTCATCTCTTTTCTTTTGCATGACAGTCACCAGCAGAGTGGAACAGTGATAATCTCTTTTGGTAACACTGCTACAACTATTGAGTCAGGAAGACTGATATTAAGGATGTACACAGGAGTCTCTGATCCTTCAGTGAGTGTGTGAATAAAGCACAATAGATATGACTCTCCTGGCCATCCAGGGTTAGGAGGCAGAAGGCACAATGTCACCAGTATGGGCCATGCTGTAATGTTAGTCACAAAAGCCACTGGCATTGCTGCTTCCAACTGCAGCATTGCTGATAACATATTGCTGTTGAAGGAGATTATTTAAGTGTTAAGAGTTAAAGCTGCAGGACATATTTTTAGTTGCTGTAAGCCTGCCAGGTGCCCATCAAGAGATCTCTATTATTTTAAGGTTGTTGGTGGCATGGTTCTCTATGGTCTGCTGTGGTCTTGAATTTGTATTAGTGTTATGTCAAGTACTTTTGACATAGCTACTTAGTTAGGAAAGCTAATTAAAGACAACATGACTTTCACTGATGATCTGGAGATATCATGGAGAAGTTTTAGGCTCGTTCTCTACTTGGATGGGAAAAGAACCTTGGCAAAAGCCAAGACCACCTAGGTGAACATTTCCTAACAAAATCCAGAAACTCATTTTGGCACCCTTGGTGACCTGATTGATAGGAAGGAAAGTCTTGATAAACACCGCTCAAATCTCACTGTTGGGTCATCTGCTTTGTTGTATCCAAAGGAAAAAAATATTTGTGCCTGAACAGTTTGGGACAGAAGTTTACAGTAGTCTACTTTTGAAATGATGACTAAAAGTCAAAATCAAATATAAAAACAGGTAAGCAGGCAAGGACTTAGCTGTAGCAGGCTGCCAGATTTAAATCACAGCAGTAAAGTCCTGCAAGGAGCAGGAGGGCTTCTTTTAATCTCAGGAGCAACCATATGCCTACTTGTATAGTGAACACAGCATAGTGTTGGATCTGCTAGTAGCAGACATGCCAAGTTGTGTGTCTTGCCTGGAGTGAATTATGAAATGAACACACATATTCACACTCACATATACTCTAAACTGGAAATACTAGCCATTGCAGCCAGTGGAGGTGAGGAATTACCATGGAACTGCACAGAAAGTGGTCAATAAGTAATGTAGAGACTGTTCTGAGCAGAGGGAAGGGTATGCAGAGAGTATGAGGATGTCTGGTGTAGATAAATATTAGTGTTTAGGAAAAATCTGAGAATGACCTAGACAGAAGATTACTGACTGAAATGGTTTAAAACTTGCTGAAAGGAGTCTCAGACAATTGTGGACAACCCGCTAAATGTGGAAGAAACTGCTGGAAAATATCTCTGTCACCTTTCAGCTCTGTCACTTTTTCTGCTTGATGGTACTGCCATCTATTCCTCCTATCTCACTTTGAAGTAAAACAGAATGACTTCATTATCCTTTTTCAATAGGTATCATAAGAGTTTCTAATGGCCAGAAATCTTAATTGCAACCTCTTATTCCAGATGAACTGAATGTAAACCTAAAAAGAATTGTTACTTAATGCATATGCTTTGTGGGCAGTCTTCAGGGAAAAATTTTGCTGTTGACATTTTCTTCCTTTAAAGTTCTAATACTTTAAGTCGTATAATTTCAAATATCTGTCATGCAGCAGGCATTCTTTTAAAATTACTATTATTTTTAATTAAATGCTGAAATCTTGCCTGAGAATCAACACATATTTTTGACTTTTCAGGCTTTTTTTTTTGGGTGCCTAAGTAAGATGTCAGCATTATAATTTTTGACAGGTCTTTTTGAAAATCCAAGTGTGGATAGTGTTATCTCAGCCAAATTAATTCCTAGAGTAATTCAGTTTGATTCATTACAGAGTTAACCCTTGTGAGATTTTTTTGTGGCCTGTCCATTGCCTTAGAGACACAACTGTAGAATTAAGTGTATGTAGACTTCTGGTAGCCTACAAATTAAATTTTATCAATACTGTTGGCATTGTTGTTTTCCAGGTATTTGATGATTTCTGTAATAGTGTCCCTGTGCTTTAGAGAGATGGAAATTTCATGTATGTGCCTTTAAAGGAGTTGGGTCTTTTTCACTGTAACCTCTGTAGCAACAATTTTTCAGCCCTGAACAAGGCAGACATCCTGAATTTGTCTACTGATGTTTTTGAAATATTAGATGTTAAAACTTTATTATTTATTTTTTTCCATGAGTCCTTATTTGGTTTTATCTCTCTTCTTCATGGGGCCAGGGGCAAGGAGAGAAGGTGAAAACCAGGCTCTGCTGAGGGATGGGTAGGCAAGCTACCATCGTACTAAACTCAATGGGAGGGTTGCTACTGATGTGAATAGAGCTCTCTCTGATGCATGCAGCTCTCCTGTAACATTCAGCAGGTATCCCAGCAAGTCAGTGCAAGCTTTGGGCAGAAATGGGTAATAGGGAAAGAATGCACTTCTGAAATATTCCTTTCTTTTTTACTCTTTTAAAATTACATTGCTTATAGAAGGCTTCAGAGAGAATATACATTCTGTTCCATGTGTGTCTGTGAATAACTGCTGAGATTTCTGCTAGAAGCACTCACACAACAGAAAAGCAAGAATGCCTTGATAAAAGCCCCCTCATTTTTCCTCAGAGTGCCTTTATATTTTTTCATAGAAGCAAACTGGAAGTAAATATTGAAAAGAGTTTTTTTTTTTCCCCCTGACTCAGAAAGAGATTTCAAGTCTGTGAGAGATGATTTTGACCATCTAGTCTGAGCTCCTGCAAAGTACAGGACAAGACATTAGCCATGTGAAGGTACTAGTAACCTGTGCTGAACTAAGGTAGCTCTTCCAGAAATATATCTTGACTTTATTTGCAGACATCAGACAGTGTAGGATATACCACTTTGACAACTTATTTTGTTATTAATAATTTTAGAAAGTGGTGCTATGTTGTTAGTAATACCAGGTCCACCCATTGCTGTGGAAATAGGTACTGTCTATATACTTTTCTATGTGACTGCCTTTCCTCTGAGTCTGAAGCTTTAATTTGGAAATGTCTGTGCCATGGATAATCCATTCAGGGCAGGATTTATGGAGATCCTGTGGAGTGCCAGTTTCTGTTAATTAGCGTGGGAGTTAGAAGCCAGAGAAAACCACAGGATCTGCCTGTCTGGTTGCTGGAGTAAAGCATATCCTTTTCCTCATACTGATGCTGAGCATCTCCATTCCTGGAGATTCTGTCATTACGAAATTGCAAAAAGCTGATTCTTCCTCCCTCATACCCTGAAATCTAGTGAAAATGGTTCCTTTGACATATTTGCTCCCCAGTAAAAGAGCTTTCCTGTGTCACTGTCTGCTGCCCTGAAGTGCTGGGGGAGAGAGGGTAAAAATGAGGTTATGGTTGGGCCAGAGACAACAGAGTTTTGAATGACAGCATCTACCTGATTCCTAGAATCAGTACTTAAGAGCTCCAATGGGGAAAATACATTTTGCAAAGCAAAGGGGAAAAAAATATTTTATAGGCAGCTGTGCATGGCTTAAGATTCGAAAGGGAATAATTGACTTCTACAAATTAGAGAAGAAGTGTATTTTTCAGACTATAGCTTAGAAGCAAAACTGGGGAGAGGAAATAACTTTTTCCACACCTGAAAACCTGTATGCTTTTTAGGTGGCTCTTTGGAGTACAGGGAAAAACAATTATTTTCATAAAAAAACAGGAAGCAAAGCAGATAATACTATGAAAGTTCTGTAGCAATGGAGTGAGAAAAGACTTCATGCTGAACTGGTCTATGAGGACTCACCTGACCGCTGCCGAGCTGATGGGGATGCCAGGCAGCAGTACGTCAGGGCAAATCAGAGAGACCTCTTTTCTGTCACAGTCTGTCGCAACTCAGCATAGCACAGAAGCTGCTCTGTATGTACTCTGCTTGAGGTAGCCCTAGACACAGAATGGAGAGGAAGGTCTCTCGGCCTCTTTCACTGCGCTTTTCTGTGGAGTGAGAGCATATGAGGCACTAAAGTATAATCCATTAAGTGTGTGGTGTGGAGGAGGACACCATCCTCCCAAAGGGGAGAAGGAAGGTAATTTTGGTCTGTTTACCTAAAACATAAAAGGTTCTTCAGCATCTCAGGTGCAGCCTCTGAGCATTGTGTTGCCATACCAGTATTACTTCCAGCTTGTTTCCTAGTGTGCATGTGAACTCCTTCCCTGTTGAAACCTAAGCTATACAATGACTTTTCAGGTGGAAGGTGAGTGATATGTGACTTCTCACTGTTGTTGTCTTCCAAATGGCAAGAGATGTGGTCAGCATCTGCTGGTGGTCACTCTTCCTCCGTACAATCATTACAGGGCTCTTCTTCCAGGTCCTTTGGTGGGCTTTTCTCAGAGGCTCATGCAAATGTACTCACAGTGATTTGTCTCTTTGCTGGTATGAATCTTCTCTTGCTTCCATCCACAGTTAGATTAAAGTCTCCTTTCCTGTCCTGGTGCTTCCACTAACTGCTTCACTGTTGCTATTGGCAGATGACAAGGAACCTGCAAGTACAGCCTGGGAAGATATTCCTTGCTAGTATGGTGCTAAAGCACTAACTAGCGTTGTAAGCAATTACTGCCATGGTATGATTTATACTCTTTGGTTTTGATCATTTCTCCTGGTGTCACCTTAGTCTATGGGCATGGGGGTGACCTCTTCATTATGGCTAGCCCTTGAGATAGTGCTGAGTCTTACTTAATCACCAGTTCCTTTCCTGCCACAGCAGCTGCTGCACTGCAGTCTTAATAAAACTGCTCTGTAGTGATATATGTATGTCCAAGACATAATCGGGGCGCCTACTATGTGTATTGTCATTGCCAAAGACTTCTTCAGTAGAATACCCTTGTGATGCATGGGATTATGCTCACCATTCATGGCACCTGTCAGTGATATTTCAGCAGCTCTTGCTGATGAGATGAAAATCAGGTCCAAGACAGTTAATAACAGGGTCACTGCAGCAGCAAGGTAGTGGGCATGGCAGAAGAGGTAGACCTACAAGAGTACAATAAAAGGAAATCAGATTGTTCAGTGGCTGAGCAGGAACTGGATAGCTCAGTGCTTGGCATTAGTCAAGTATCTCTCAGTTACTAACAGCTAAAAACCCCTACTCTCTTAATCTGCATTTACCACTAAACCAGCTTTCACTACTGTTATACCTCAGCTGATAACCATCAGTGGGTTATCAAAGCACATGGCAGTTTAACTGGGAAGAAAAGACAAGTTTCATATAGAAATGAAACAGAACTGATAGGGAAAGTTGATGTGGGAGAGCAGAAGGTGGGGTGAACGCCTCATCAAAGGCACATTTTTGGTAAGGCAGTACTCGGTCCCTGCAGATACTAAGCACTAGCATGAATTCTTTTTTTACAGAGTCTGGGATTTCAGAGGAATTACATCTTCCATAATTACAGTTTGTTGCTTTCTTCACTTCTGAGGTGTCCAAATGCTGTCCCCCACTTTCTACAGATTCTATGTCCTATTGAAGGTGGTAACATGGTTTTGATTCAGTACTGCACATGCAGCCTGGGAGATGGCTGGTACTCCTTGCATGGTCTGAACTGAAATGCTCTTCTTGCTGCAGCTGTGGCTTGTAAAAGGGAAAATTGTCATCCATCCTTTCACACTAGAATTGGCATAATCATTCTTGAAAAAGTGCCCCAAATACAGCAAAGTAACCTTTATCCTCTTTCCTCCCTATTTGTACTCTCTAGATTTAATGAGATTTCATATTTCTGCCACTACCCCTTGCAGAACAGAACAAGAAAGCAGCATAATGCTATCCAAGCATGATGCAAGCAGAACACATTTATTTATGTCTGTTCATTAATTAGACTGTTGTAATGCAGCCAGTTTCTCCTCCAGCTTTTGAATAGGAGTAGGTTTTCATTCATCTAATAATGATTTTACGACTTGCAGAATGGCACAGAATAAAATCTCACATGATGAACGTGTCTGTCTCTTTCGTGTCTTGATTTTCTGGACACATAAGAAGAGAGAGCCCAGTGGAGAAATAAACTTGAATTATTTGAGTCTTGGCTATAAACATGGAGCTGGGAGCTCATTCTGTTTGGCTTTTTGTGCCGACATCATTCTTTCTGGTGCCCATTGGATAGTGAAATCAAAGCAAAATTTCAGCAATCCAGAGAAAAGAGAATGAACAGAGAATGGAGATCAACAGAAGAGCTGTTAACACTTCATTGCATATTTTAAGAATAAATGGCCTTTGTCTGACTTCTTCTGTATTACAGTTACATTTCAGCCAACTATTTCACAATTGAATCCAGGAGCTACTGGTTTAAACCACCTTTCAAAGCATATTTTCCACAAAGGAAACAAGAGGTGTAAATCTGGTACCCTTCATAGTCTGTTCCAATGGCTAATCACACTCACTGTGCTTTATTTCTCATTTGAATTCATCTGGCTTTAACTCCAATCCACTGATTCCTGTTATGACTCTCTGCTAGATTGGTTTAATTTTACTTCCCACATCCTGTTCCTTTCAGATTTATTGACCGAGTTCTTCCGAAAATAGAATAATGGCAACAACAGTTGGCAGAGGGAAGGTGAAAAGGAGGGAGGGAGGGAAGGAATTTGGAAGGAATTCGGAAGGAATTCAGAAGGAAGGAATTCAGAAGGAAGGAAGGAATTCAGAAGGAATTCAGAAGGAAGGAATTGGAAGGAAGGAAGGAATTCAGAAGGAAGGAAGGAATTTGGAAGGAATTCAGAAGGAATTCATAAGGAAGGAAGGAAGGAATTCAGAAGGAAGGAAGGAATTTGGAAGGAAGGAAGGAAGGAATTTGGAAGGAATTTGGAAGGAAGGAAGGAAGGAAGGAAGGAAGGAAGGAAGGAAGGAATTTGGAAGGAATTTGGAAGGAAGGGAGGAAGGAATTTGGAAGGAAGGGAGGAAGGAATTCGGAAGGAAGGGTGGAAGGAATTCAGAAGGAATTCGGAAGGAATTCGGAAGGAAGGAAGGAAGGAAGGAAGGAAGGAAGGAAGGAAGGAAGGAAGGAAGGAAGGAAGGAAGGAAGGAAGGAAGGAAGGAAGGCACTCTCTCAATGTTTGCCTGATGAGAATTCATTGAACTGTCATGACAGTATTCAGAGCAATCAAAACTGGAGTTAGTTTTAGGAGTCAAGATTAACAGTGCCATAGAAAGTCTCATAAGAGACTGTCACATCTGTCACTCCTGCCACTTGTCTTCAGAGTGCCCATTTTAGGGTAGCTCAGGATGATTGGCTTCTAGGCACTTATAAGGCCAAAACATATTAAAAAGTGATAATAACTATAAGGATTTTAGAGATTGATTCATTATATCCTTGCCTTCATAAGTATTTTTTCAAAGCCTTTGAATTTTTCCTAAAAGTCAAGTACTTTTTAAACCATAACTTGATGCAGGGCAGATTAAGAAAAACTCATGAAATTTTAGACAACTACCCTACACTATTTCCAAATTATGTTCACTGCCCTTATCTGAGAAGTCTGCAACATGATGTACTTTCCCTGTGTAACCAGGGCTCAATATACCCTGTGAAACACAGCTGTTCTGCCAGATCTTTTCTCCAACTCTTTGTGGATTTAACCATCTTCTCTTGATCTCTGACCTGAGAGCAGTGGTGGAAGGGCACACCTGGAGAAGAACCCTTCAGTACCTCTGTTTATTACAATTTTAGTTGTTCAGGTACTGGAAAAGACTGTGAGATAAGCTGCGTATTTTGCTACTGTCATGTACATAAGCAACCATATGCACTTGAAACAAGAGTCCAATGACAATGGCTCTGTTATCTTTGAAAGCCTTTAATGAGCTCCATATGTCTAGCAATCTGCAGCACAAATTCGAGGCACAAATTAAAATATGGCTTTTTATCTCAAGGACTCATTGGCTTATTACTATGGACCATGTTCTGACACTGGGAGGTGAATGTCTCTGGATAGTGTGACTGGTTCCTGATCTGAAGCCTGTAGCAAGCCAAGGTTTGCAGGGATGGGTAACAGCTTTTATTGAACCAACTGTTGGAGAAAGTAGAGAAGGTGTCAGGAGCGCAGATTTTGCTGCCAAAACTTGACTGCTTTTTCCCCTGTTTGTGTTAGTTGCCTTAATAAGACCTCCCCTTTTAGAATTTTCTACTCCTGTGCCTTCAGATCATTATGGTTTCAGTAATAAGGGCCTCCATGAAAAGAAAGGAGAAGGTCACGTTTCCATTCTTATAATGCTGTAAACATCTAGTTTTACATAAAAATAGACCAAATGTCATTACTAGAGATGAGCTTAGACCAATGACTGTTTTCTCTGCATTTTTGCAAGACTGCATTTGGAATAGAATTTCGGTTCCTGAGCTCATCTACAATCACAACAAGGTGAAATTCTGTTTTGCATGTCTTACAGCACTGTCACGAACAGCCACAAGCTGTGCATGATTGCTAGCTTAGCGTAGGTTAATTTAGCAATCTACCAATTTCTCCAATCTACCTGGAATTTGATACAACAGTTACTGGCAAAGCCTTCCCTACTGGCAGCTGAGACTCATTGTTGCCTCAACCACCTTCGGTCACCGCATCCCAGTCTCAAGCTTTGGGAGTATTAAAAGGTTCTCACAAGAGAAGACTGATGAATTCAGTGGTGCATTAAGGACAGGCTGATACCTTGCTCAAAAAATGATCTTTAGCTCCACAGCTGAGAAGTGATGAAGAAGGATCAAGCTCTCTTTGTGAGGTTATGTCCACGCAACACTACTCTATTTAAGGTTCCTCATCCTCATGGACTAGCCAAAGGCACAAACAACGAGGAGTTAGCCAAGGATGTCCATCAGTCTGGAATAATCTTTGATTCCTTCAGGCAAAAAAAAAAAGGCCACAAATATTGAAGTAACTGAATGCAGTGGTAGTAGCAGCAGATTTTTTCCAGTGTTTTTCACAGTAGAGAAACTGGTGAAATCTGGCTATTTTGCCTAGCCATTTAGCTTCAGCCAAAGGCTAAGTGACCTCTCCTGTTTCTTGTTGATTGGGTGAAATAACCCCAATTTGCTTTATAGAAGAAATTGCCTTGAGATTATCTAATGAAGGTATTATCATTATTATGAAGTGAATGGGAAAAGTGTTTGGATAATTGGCAGAAGAGAAAATGAGAACAGTGAACGGTTACAACTCTGAGGCCCCTTGGCAACAGATACCTTCTTAAGTGTATCTGAAACAGGCAGTTCCCTTGATCAGCACAGACCTCTCTGCTGGAGAGGCAGCTTCCTCTAGAAGCATAATTGTGAATTTAAATGCACAGAAACCGAGAAACAGAAATAACAAGGTTCTTGATTTCCACCCCTCCCACTAACTAAATATGCATTTACTGCTAATTAACTTAGAGGTATAGACCATATTCCCTGGCAGAAATTTGTCTCCTACTATTTGTTAGGCTGAATAGCAAAGGAACCACTTTTTCCATTTGAATTACCATTTCCCTGTTTTGTTTGGTGTGTTGTGTTTTTGTTGTTGTGGTTGTTGTTGCTTATTCTTTAAAAAACCAAACCCAAAACCAAACCAAACAAAAAACTCCAAACACTTGTTTAACTGCTAGAAAAATATGTCCAGATTCCTTTCTGGTGCTCCGCTGAAACATAGGAGTAAAAGATGAAGCAAATATTTTAGGATAAATGCTTAAAGCAGCCTCAAGCCCTTCCACTCTCAGAAACTGAGTAATTGCACCAGGCAGGTGAGAGCCTTTCAGTGCTGCTTGGCCCAGGGAGGGTGATGTCTGGTGTGAGATCAGCCAGCACCCCGGGATGCTGAGGTTGGGTCCCTGCTGTCACTCGTGATGTATTTTTTTTAACTTGAGAAGCTCCAAGTGTGGCACTGTGGATGCAAATCCAGTGTTTTTTGCTTAACTTTTTTTTTAAACAATTTTTATTTTATTATTATTATGACTTTTAAACACAGGGCTCAGGAGACATTTCTTTGGCCATTATGTATTCTATCCGGACTCTGACTCTTGTGCCAGGAAGATACAAGGTCTCCATGGTGCCCTGTCATGTCAGCCAGCCTGCTCCAGGTCTCTCCAGCACAGTCCCAAGACCAAGAGAGAACCAGAGGCACCCATTTAAGATAACTGATTTTCTTTCTCTGAGTGTTGTTCTGGTGTCATATGTTTATTCACCCCAAAATACTGCTGTTAGTTCTCTCATTGGCATAGTTTTCAGGGACCATGGTTTTCTGTAGGAAATAAGAGAAGAACAACCTGATCTCAATATTTCTTGTTATAAAAAAATTTATGCTTTTATTCTTGGTAGGGACATTGTTTATAAATGGGGAATGAGAAGTGAGCTAACGTGCAAACTGATTATTCATTCCTTTCCTCCTTCTTTCGAGTTCTTGCAATTTTTTTTGTATTTAGAGTGCCTTTGTTGTCCAAAATTACATGTTATTATGCTCCTAACTGAAGCCTCAGAGTGAAGGACAGTAAATTTTGACTCTTCTAATGAGATAGGAAGCATGATGAAATGCGTGGGGACTGAGGCGCTGCATGGTAGCTGCTGAAATGACTGCTAGGGAAGGCAATTTTCTACTTCATGTCCCTTTTCTGCATTCCTACTCATTTATATAGGTTGTAAGTTCTTAACATGTTCCTATGAATCTGCGCAATGCCTTATACAATATCGCTTCAGCTGGAGCCTGCAGAGCCTCTTGTCAGAACATATAATATATACTTACAAACAAATGATAATAAATTCTAATAGCAGTTAGTGCCGCATGAGGATATCACAGAGGCACTGATTGTTCTTTCATTACACTAAGAAACAGAAACATTCAGGCAATCAACGCAGTGAGTTCAAGGCCTGGCTATCAGCACTAATAATGTCACTTGTTGCCAAATGTAAGCAGAAACCTGTCAGAGGAGGAAAAGGGCGAATAGCTACAACTCACCTCCAAAGTGACCCAGCATGACACAGCCCAGATCATTTTTCCACATGAGATTTTGAGAGTGCTTTTTTATTTTTTTTTCCTAAGAATAAACCACTGTTAAAATAAACCACAAATGCCACAACCATGGCTCTCATTTGCCTCCTGCAGTCTGATCACAGGAATTAAGCATGAGAGTGTGAAGCACCTCTCTAGTCAAGCTGAAAGAGAAGGAGCTGACAAGCCAGGGAAATGTTCTCCCGTAACCTTGAACTTGTATTCACTTCCCTCTGAAAACAAGATGTCTCAAGGCAGACAGGGGTGGAGGTGAAGTACTTCACAACATCAATACCATGTTATAAATACCTCAGAACTGTGGTAGCCTGAAGGTTTTGTGGACTCCATGGAATTTAAAATCAACCTACCACAGAGGGTTTTTTTAACACTGAAAAAAAAATAAATATCCAAGTTCAGCTTGTTACAATTATAAATCGGGGGAAAAAGAGGGCTGAACAAAGGAATAACTCCTGTTCAGTGATTCAGTACTTCAACTGACAGAGAGCTGAGCCAATAATCCGAGTGATACTCTGGAGAACTAGGGTAGGGCTGAGGAGCTGCACTCAATTCTTGGCACATCCACAAACTGTATAATACTGGACAAGTCAGGAAGTCTGATTTGTTCCTCAGTATATCCTTTCTGAAATGGACACAGTCCTTCTGTACTTTACAATACAGTTGTGGGAATAAAAAATCTTTCAGCTGCTGCAAATGATTTGCACAGACAAGAGGACTTCTCACTGTTCATGACATTCAGGCATCCTATCAGTTATCAGATGGAGGGAAAGGAGATATCACCCTCAGTCTTGGTCTCTCCATCCTTTACATGCTCAGCACATTATAAAGTGTAGTACTAAAGCAGACTATTTGTGGAAATTTTGTGGAAAGTCTGTGTGTGAAGGTGAATACACTTTTTGTGAGAGACTGAGTTTTGGTACTTTTTCTTCAGCATTTCTCTGGACCATCCTGAGAGAAAGATTGTGAAAATAGATATAAATAAATACATAATTCCTTAACTTTGCTGTCAGGAAAAAGAACAGAGAGAGAGAGAGATAAAGAGAATTCATGAGAGCTCAGAAAATATAACATGTGTGAGAGCCATAGAAAGGTAGGGAGGTAGCAAAAAAATCTGAAAAACATTCCTGCCTCTGGTGCTGTGAGGAGCAGATGGGCTCCAGCAGCCTTGCTGCTTGCTTTCACTGCTGCTGGTACACACAGAGCCATGCCCCCAGTAGGGTTAGTAATTGAAGTGCAAGAGATGAACGAAGAGGAATGAGGTCTAATGGAAAACACCAGGAAAAAATAGTGAAGTAAAAATTTTTTTTGTGCCCCACACTGCTGTGGAGTTCATTACTCTTTTTTTCCCAAGCAAGAACAAAGAGGATTAAAAGGCTTGCTGGGGAAATCTGGAAAAAGACACAATAAAGGTTTTGGAGACAAGTTGTGTGTGGAAATGATATGATAAATCTTAGATGTAACATTGGAAAACAGAGAAATAAGATGACAAAAATAAAAAAGTTATTACTCTTGATTTAGTCAAATCTCTGTTGGAAGAGCAAGACAGAAACATTGTAGGTGATAGGATCTTATTTTAAGGAAGGGAAATTGTACTCTGCAGGTATTTACCATTTTTCCAAAGTTACTTTTAGACCGCAAAATTAGGTGAATTGAATCTTACTTATGGGACAAGACAGCAAAATGTTGTGCTCAAATCTCCTAAGCCCCAAATCCATATTCCGCCACTAAGCTATAACGTCCTTTTACATATTCATAAATTCCTCCTGCTTTTATTATCATGACCTCAAACAATATTCTAAATGTGCTCTCTGATGATAGAGCTTTAGAAGTGCTTTCTAAACAGAGTTTGCAACAGGCATTTTCACAATGGAAATATAGTGAACAAGTCAGTTCTCTTGCCTGCTGAGGCTTTATAGAACCCAGGAATGGGCACCAGAGTATTAGTGGGCTGATCACCTTATCAGCATTCTCAAAGTATTTGGAATTGATCTAAATGTGAAACTTGGATTTTAGGAAATTAATATATACCTTTATTTACAGGAGAAAGAAAGATGAGGGTAAAAGCCAATACAGTGCCTTTTGTCTACATTTAGCTCCTTTAATAAAGATCTCTGAAAAATATGGGTTGGTGTCTGTCTGCTGTTCCTATGACAGTGCTGCACAGAAGGCATGTGATGGGGAAATTGAGACAGGTGTCTACCACAGACCTGCTGCAGATGAAGAGTGGTTAATAAGCAGGGTGCTAACACGCATCATTCAGATCCATGTAATCAGACCAGACACATTATCAAAACCAGGATGAAGCTAAAGGCTTCACTTTTCTAGGCATCAAAAAAAAAAAAAAAGAAAAAAGTGTGAATGAGAATATATGCACAAAATCAAAATACGTGCACCCCCCTGTTGACATGAAAGGGACTAATTAATTATCTAACTTGTCACATCCCCAGCTAGTCTGAATTCTGTCTCACATGCACATTCTCACCATCACAGGTTGTTTTTTTCTAGGGATATAAAGCAAACTTCAAATTAAACACCTATAATGCTGTGTCTGATACTAGTGACCACATCATTTTAAACACAATGAGAGAAAGGAATAAGGAAGTATAGATTCAGAGGGAGGGAAAAAAAAACAACAAAAAATAAAACCAGAACAGAAAACCAAACCTATACGAAAAAAAGGCAGGGAGATTTATAAAATCTGACAAATACACACAGTAACAGGGGAAACAAATATGTGACATGCACGTGTGCAGCACGCACATACTCATAAATCTCTTCTTGGGTTAATAATGCTTTACAAATGCATCTAATATTTCTGGCAAACAGTTACTCACTACCAATTCTCTTTATCTAAACTTCTAGACTACTGCTAATAATGAAAAAACAAAGCATCAGGCAGCTGTCCTGGTTATTCATGTATAACCATATGCTGAAAATCAGTCACTTCTAAAAATAAATAAGTAGTCCTTTCCGCCAATTTTAGCTCTGGAATTTTATTCTGAAATAACTGTGTTTTCTTTATCTCATCATATTTCTGTATGAATGTTGTTATCTGTCTTTATTTCGTGTTTTACTCACTGTTTGCAGTAGTTTGTTTGACTCATGAACAGCATCAGCATGGTCATAATGTAGAGTTCCACAGCTTATATTTCCCACTGACTGATGTGCAAGGATTTACTACTTAGAGATCAAATGAAAATGAGATGGAAATGAACCTAGAATTTCTTTTGCAAAATGCCAAACTTCCATCTTCAACCTTTACTTTGCACTCTAGAACAAAGAGGATATTTGTTTCTGTCCCAGGAGAACACTAAAATTAATAAATTTTTAACTTTTTTTTTCAATGGAGAAACAGAAATTGCAGTGCAAAATCTGAAGAAATCCAATTGAAATTTTCAAAATTCAAATAAAAATGCAAAAAACAACCCCCAAAAAACCAAAACTCCAAATATTCCCTCCTGATTTTAGCATATATTAACTTCTTTTTAAAAGATTAATAATGGAAAATAACTCCATGAAAAGATGAAATATAAGAATGTAAAAAAAAATAAAAGAAAAGCAAAATATTTTCACAATAATCAGTTTAGTTTTTTATTATTTTTAAACAAGCTCTAATGTTTCATAGGTCTTAAAAAGCAACTGTGACCATTCAGTCTAACACTGTCCAAAATGCTGAACCATTAATTTGGTTTTGCAATTCCTGTCTCAAACCAAATAACCTGAAGATGAACTAAACTATGTGTCACAGAAAAATATTGATTTTTTTTTCAGGTTTCCAGAGACAGGAGGTCTACAATAGCATATGTTTTGGCACTTATTTACCTGAATCATTAAAAATGAGCACCTTTAGTTCCACTTTGAATTTCCTGTTTTCCATCTTCCAGTCTCTGGTTCTGATTATACCTGTTGGTGAGATTAAATCTCTCAGTTAGATATGGAAGTTGTCTTCTCTTGTAAACATTCTTCTCATTTGGAGGTACATGGATGAAATATGATATAGCTTAAAGGCAAAACCAGATGTCTTGGTGACAATTTTTCATAGCATCTGCAGCTGAAGATAATAACACAATTAAAAAAAAAGAACAAGAAAGTGAAGGTAAAAAGTTAGCCAAGAGTAAAAGAAACTGGAGAGAAACTTGTAATAATATTCAAAAAAGTTTAAAAACAAAACAAAAAACCCCACCCCTCAAACACATGCATCCGTGCTCATTCCAGGGTCTCTGCATGCTGCCCTGGCTCTCCCTTGCTGGCTGGCTGCTTTTTCCCTGCAGCAGTCCAGGGGATGCTCAGCCCAGACTGGGCAGAGTAGTGATGCCATGAGGCAGCTTCTGGCAGCCCCAAACCAGGCTCAAAATGCTGCCTCTCTTGCTCCAATATTGCTCTCTACTGTTAAAAAAAATTTATGCTATGTCAATGTGCTCTTTCAGCTTGACTTCTATATTTCAGAAGTAACTTTGAAATTCCCTGCTGAATGTCCAGCCAATACTTATTTATTTACTGTGATGGGTTTTGGCAAACACACTCCAGAGACTGTTGTGTGTTTTATCTGTGTGCTTTTCCATTTTCATTTTAACAGGGGTTGTAACTAGGGCCATTTGCCAGGATATTTGGTTGCAGGGAGTGAGCAGGCACCTGCAAGCAACCAGGTGTCATCTGCAGCCTGGCTGAACATATGGGCCTTTAGCCATGTTAAAATACAGTTACAGTAGATGTGAGACTGTCTGTATGGAGAATACTGATGGTCAAAGGGTATTAGTCGAGTATAGTTAAGACAGGATTTGGCTTCTCTAGTATCAGAGGCCAAAATATGAGTTGTTTGGGTTTAGGCAAGATATATTTTATAGTTAGTGGAGAGCAATAAACATTACTGGAAACTTAATTAATTTCAATTCTCTTAGAGAATAATTTTAGGATGGGAAATATTTCTTTCTGTTGGTTCTGAATGAAACTTATAATGACTTATTTTGATTTTGACCAAAAGCTGTTAAATGTCTCCACTACAGATAAGTACTACGAGGTTGTGAGCAATGGAATTTAGAACTGCCTCTTCTTTGGTTCTTTTTTCATCACCTGTTTTGTTAACATTGCTTTTTAAGAAATCCTCAAATTTTACAGATCTATTGAAAAAAATACTCTAAATACTCTTTTTTTCTAAAAAGAAGGATTGGTAGGTTGATCATGAAGTTAGAATATCCTAGGAGTAAGGAAAAAGGGAAAAAGGAAAGATACAACAGAGTACATAAGTATTAATCATAAGGTTGTTGAACTGAAAAATGGATCCAAGTTTTGCCAGGAGTAACAGGGACTGTCTCAGATGTGAGCTTCATCACAGATCAGAACTAGGAATAGGGGTCATAGTGCTACCCCATTACCAGTTACAGATTTGCAGGGTATGATGACTTTCCCTAATTTGTCTATGAAATTGTTGAATCTCTGTTGAAATGGTGGTGTTGTATGTGTGTGCTATACCTAAGCATCTTTGTTTCTTTCCACCAGGTATTTTGCATATAATCGAGGTTTAGAACTAGTTCGAAATATGCTTTGTATGCCACATACAGTTTGTTTTGAAACAGCCTAGAAAGAAAAAAATAGATCTTTGAGCATACACTGACACATGCACACAGAGCCATGCATGCACAGAAAAACAAAGACTTGTTATAAGGCAGAAGGCCCATGCTTTTGAAACAATCATCAGCCTGGCTTTACGTTTACATCAGAGCAAGAGAACAAAAGACAACGGGATCATAACAGTACACTAATCTGATCTTATTCTGGCTCTTTCTCTGCAAGAAAAAATGACTGTTTCATAGCATCTGAGAGGCACGTTTTTTCACATCTATCTAAGCACTCTTTATCCCAAGCCATGTGGTTCAATTCTGGCATGAGATGAGAAGTCAGCCAAACAGGGGAAAGTAACATATAAGGGATTCACTTGGGAGAACATCCTGCTTCAGCTTTAATTGTAAGACAGATGCACACAGACACAGTTTTCAATGGCTTGGGTACCATATAGCCATCAAATGCTGCCTATACTGCAGGTGGTTTTTTGTTTACTTGTTTTCCCTGCCTCTGGATTATGAAAAAGTTCTTTACAACTCATCTGAAATGTAATCCTTGCTTTCCTGTTTATTCAGAGTAAAAAGTCTCAAACCAAACCATAGCAAAACACAACATCCTGGTTGTATGAGACATTTAGAGACTTGGAAAAATATCGGATCTTACTTTATAGGAAAGTGCATCAAAACAGCAGTCCAAAAGAGAGCCCACCCTGAACAGGCATTTCCACGCTTTTCTCTTGGAGGATGGATGGAAAGTATCCCACTGCTCCATGAACCTCCTCCAGAGGAGATGGACCATCCAAACACAGGTACCTCCCCTGGAACAACTGAAGGATACACACATCTAATCTGATGAAGGTTCTCTGTTTCTCACCTGTCTGGAGGTGTCCCAACCCTGAAGAAGCACGGAACCTTCCTCTGAAAGATTTACTGCCTTGGATATCACCTCTCCAGAGGACGCCTACCCTTCACCAAATCAGTGAATACAAAACACAACAGTCTACTGTGTATGGTGGTCTGCAATTCCAGTTTAGCTTGACTTCATTTGCAGACTGACGCTGCTCTTTTGCAATAGGTGGACATCTAAGACCACAGGAACTGACATCTGAGTGTCAGCTTCTCTTTCAGGTTGAATAATTTTCTGTATGGACAGAGATTTTTGAATTAACCATTCCTACTTTTCTTTTAGCAATATGTACCACATGGAATGGTAGTGGCATTCTCAGTTACACGAGTGGATAGGGAGTAAGGTTCATTTCATTCCCTCCTAGTTACTAGGCAGGCTGCATAGGGGCAAAACCCATGCATTTTGCTAAGCAATCATTATTCAGAAAGAAGTGAGCTTTAGTGTAAAAAGGGCACTGAAAGAGCCAAACCCCTCACAATTGCATCTTATATATTCTTCAGATGTGGCTTTATAACTGGCTGACTAGCAGCTTCAAGACAAAAGAGATTATAAACACTTGGTTCAATTCTTATAATGGAGGCTGAGGATTTTTTGCCACCTCTAGAAAACATCATTCTCTTCAGAAAGGATGAATTTATTTCTTCTTAAACTGCCTAATGAGATGAATGATTATCACACAACAATAATTTCTTCTAATTACAGGAAGTGTAGAATAAATTGAAGCAGAGAAATATCCATTTGTCTCTCTCTCTTTTTTTTTTTCTTTTTTTTTCTGTACAGCAGCATTTTCAGTGTTCATCAACGTTGCCCCTAAGGCAGAAACAGAGTCATGCATGATCAATTTGTCTTACAAGTCTTCCAAAATAGTTCCCTGTCTCCATTTAGCACTGTCAAGGTTTGTTCTTATCTGCCATTTCAGACAAGATTTAGAGCTTCCACACTTTGATTCTTTGGATGAAAGAGGATTAAAGTTTTCATTGCTTGTTTGTAATGAGGCAAGTTGTAACTCTAATTATGTAAGCAATTTGCTGCAGTTAACACTTCAAAAGAACAGCCATGGTCCAGCTAGAAGTTCATTTTGTGTTGATGAGGTCTGTAGTCAGTACACAGACTATAAGTTGAAAGGCAATAGGATCTGGGTGCCTAAAATTGATATAGTTTTGAAAAATCCAATGATAATCATTGAATGGCTAGAAAAATAGATGCAGATAGCAGTGACTGTTTAAGGCTAATGTAAGGAAATCCAAATCTCTCTATGTGGTTTCTCTCACATGAATCTTGTTCTGAGATCAGAAGAATTTCATTAAAAGACCCAAGCTAGTTAAGATCTAGCCTCCAAGTAATGCATTAATCAATTTTAAGGGAAAAGAGACCTTTCTGATGACCTGCATTACACAGGAGGCACACATATACTCTTGGCTTCATACTGAATTCATAACTTCTGAAGAGATAACTTGACTTTTTCAAAGAACTCCTAAATATGGAAAATTCATTGGTAAAATTGCCCCAGTTTTTAATTCTGCTATTACTAAAAATGAGCTACTTACCTTTCATTGATTGTTGCTTGCTTCAGCCTCCAAACTTGGGATTTTCTTCTTTCTCTAGTGATACAACATTAAAAGGACATGCATGTTTCTGGTATCTTCTTAGGTCAGCATTCTTACATTGAGGACCAATTGCTTCTCTATACTGTTTGCCGCCAAGTAAGTGTAGACTGGATTTTTTTCAGATTCTCATTTGAAGATTATTTTTTCAGATCATGGGAGAGAATTTTGGACAGATGAGAGCAACTGGCAAGACTTGGTACTTCTTTGGATCAATACTGTGGTCAGTTTGTTACCTCCATATACCTGTCAGGACTTTTTTGGAAGTCACTGTTCTTTCAAGATGTGGTCCCACATCTCACATGCACAGTCCTCCCTTTAGAATCCCAGATGGATTATGCTTTGCTGTAATATAGTACAGGTTCTTTGGCCACAACAGACTTATAACATTATGGACATTATTGATGGCTGGATACTACTACTAATCAATACTCAACTCCTTATATTATCAACAAAACTTCTTGCAGTGATATCTTTTTTTCCATTCATTGACAAAAACTATCTGAGAACAATGTGTTATAAGCGCTGTAAACAATTTGTGCTATCTGACTTAGTGTGCTAGGCATATATACATGTTTTTCAATACCTGTGAGCACTGTCTAAATATGTACATTATTTTACCTTTGCTGTTT
>VZUH01080965.1:0-30801 GCA_013401175.1 Xiphorhynchus elegans
TGGGGTGCTGGTGGGGGAGAGGCTGGAGATGCCCCAGCCCAGAAACCCCCCATGCCCTGGGCTGGTCCCACAGCATGGGCAGCAGGGAATGGAGGGGGGATTCTGCCCCTCTGCCTCCTCAGGTGAGACCCCACCTGGAATTCTGCATCCAGCCCTGGGAACAACAGCCCAAGGATGTGGAGCTGCTGGAGAGAGTCCAGAGGAACCCACGGAGATGCTGCAGGGCTGGAGCCCCTCTGCTCTGGAGCCAGGCTGGGAGAGCTGGGGGGGTCACCTGGAGAAGAGAAGGCTCCAGGGACACCTGAGAGCCCCTGGCAGTGCCTAAAGGGGCTCCAGGAGAGCTGGAGAGGGACTGGGGACAAGGCCTGGAGGGACAGGACACAGGGAATGGCTTCCCAGTGCCAGAGGGCAGGGCTGGCTGGGCTATTGGGAAGGAATTGGTGGCTGGGAGGGTGGGCAGGCCCTGGCCCAGGTTGGGCAGAGAAGCTGTGGCTGCCCCTGGATCCCTGGGAGTGTCCAAGGCCAGGCTGGAATAACCTGCAAGGTGTCCCTGCCCATGGCAGGAGGTGGAACAAAAACATAATTAAAATCCCCTCCAACTCAAGCCACCCTGTGATCCCATCACTCTCCAAAAACACCTTTAAGATCCTCACATCCAACCCTTTACAAAGCCCCTTTTGCAAAGCGATTGTACCATTTCTGTAGAGCTCAAGTTTTTTTTTTCCTTTTTTTTTCCTCTCCCCCGAGTAAAACAAAGCCAGGTGTGATTTAGGCAAAGGGAATGCATTTTACTAAGAAAATAGAAGACCGAAACACACATCTCAATAGAGTTACAACGTTATAAAGGAGGAAAAAAGCCATAACCAGTCCAGATTTACATAGTTTTAGTTTCAGCTGAGCAATGACCCTCCCAGGCACAGCTGACCCTGCACAGATCAGGCCAGAACACAAACGCCCCAGCATACTCATGTTGATTTGTGTAAGGTGGATATGTTTGAGATATAGATTATTTAGCTGTTTTATTGACAAACCAGCAGTCCTATGAGTATTTTTGTTTCTGTTATAATGGAGCTGCTCAAAGGATGGGCACGTCCAAGGCAGTGGTGCTGAGTTGAGTTCCAGGGGGGGTCTCAACACCCACCGTGGGGTTCCTGCAGCACAACCACGACGTCTGACAACACAGAGGTTGTCACAGCAGCCACAGCCGTGGCACAGGACACAGAATCCCCACGCAGGATGAGGCTGCCAGCACATCTCCCTGCAGAGCAGCCACGAGTGAGCACCATCCTCACGGAGAGCTGCGAGCCAGGGAGGAGCAGAGGTGTCAGTCCTGCTGGATCCTCCTGCTGTGGATCCCCCAGAGCAGCCTGCAGGGTTCTGGTGTATTTCGGGATGGGTAGGTGGGTCAGGGTGGATCCACACGGAATTCATGTCCCTTGAGCTGCTTTGCCCAGGGGGTGCCACTGGAGGTTTGCTCCAGATCTTCTCCTTGCTCCAGTGTGACACCAGCCCCTGCCTGTCACACATGGCTGTTATGGAACGGGAGAGCAGCACACATCGTCCCAAAGAGGACAAAAAGGACGTTTTCTTCCATTCAGGAACAGCACTCGCAGCTGAGACAGGAGTCCAAAGTGCTCTGACAGTCTGATCTGAGAGTCGTGATGATATTTTATCCCACGGGCAGAGGAGTTCAAATCCACAGCCCTGAGGCCCAGAGGACCCGGAGCAAACGAACCACAGTTGGGTTGGCTGAGGCCCAGAGTCAGCTGAAGTGAAACACACAGCTGGAGCTGTGCAATAGTGATCCCCACTGTCCCACACAGGGCTCCAAATGAGAAACTAAAAGGTGTATCGTTCATCTCTGCAGTTACTGCCAGAGGAGTGTGACAGAGAGTTACTTTATCCCCACTTGAAAAACAGAGTGCTGGAAACAACAGTACGGAGAAGACACGGGAAACCTGTTACACACCACTCTGCACGTAAAGTGTCGCTTGGCTTTGGGCTTGGGAAACAAACACAACACATCAGGATGCACCACTGTTCACAGACACCACCGAGAACTTGTGCCACGAGTCACGTTTGGGAGTCAAACTCTATCAGATACAGCATTTTAGTGGTTGTCTCCTACACGTCATGTTGGCACCTGGGCAGAGGCTTCGGGAACACACAAACCTTTGTAACATCTCTGAACAAAAACACAGGTGCTTTTATAAAAAAGGCTGTGCTCCACCACCTACCTCCACTATCCCCTAAACATTTCCACAGGTGGCTGCCAAGAGGCTCAGTCCCACTCCTGCTGATTTTAAAGAAGCAAGTCTTGGATAAATCCTGGAAAAGACTGACCTCAGTGTGAGTTCCTGATCCCTTCAGAAGGGCTCTGCACACCCCAAAGAGTCTTTTATACCACTTGGAGGGCAAAAGTCACCAGGGCTGTGTGATGAGCTACACCACCAGTTATCCTTTCAGTGATGTATTTTTTAACCTGCACCATGTAGCTTTACAAAATCAATCCCAGTGACCACTGCTTCCCTTTGCATACTCTGTAAGAGAATTTTCTGTATAGATAAAGGTAAGCAAATACTTTTAAATAAGCCAGCAAATAGAAAAAAATCAGGCTAAGCTGAATATGAAAAGGACACCGTGGTTCCTTACTAAGCAGCAAGATTAGCAGCTGTAATTAATTCAAAGATTAATTGTGTCTGAAGCATACAGAAAAATGAAGATGAGTCTAAGTATCTTATTAAAAAAAAAATCTGGAGAAGATGAAAGGCAGTGTGAAATGGATTTAAAACTCTGTGAGCTGGCACAGCTGCACATTGAGGAGAGAATTCCACATCTCTCCTGTGGGCTACAGAAGATCCAAAGAACCTGGTCAAAGCCCACGAGTGCACAGGCATGGGTAAGGTCTGACTGGTGCCAGTCTGCTGCCCTAACTGGGACAGGCTGGAGGGACAGAACCAGGCCTGCTCTGCTCCTGAGCTCTGACACACCTGCAGCCCCAAGAGGGCCAGGCAGTGTTCTGCTTCTTCCCTCAACCTGCTTTCCAGGCTCCAGGTCCTCCTGAGCACTATCAACTCCCACTGGTGATGGACAATGACTGCACTGCTGGCCTCAAAAACGATCATCAGACCGAGGAGGTGGATGCAGATCTTTATTCTCTGAGGCAGAGTTGTATTTTGGGACTGACTGCTCTGCCTCTGTGATCATACTCAGCTGGGACATGAGATCAGTGCACTGGGTGTTTTTGTTCCTCGTCTGCCTAATTAGGCTGCTGGCAGAGGAGAGGGAGTGTGTGTTCCCAGTATACTGGAATCCAGTGATGCAGAACTCCCCTGACACACTAAAACAGGCCTCGGATAGGGCTGAATTTTCAGAAGGCAAAAAATAACTCATACACTAAATAAATAATCTTCTTCAGTTAAGATCACAAATTTAAATACAATAAAAACCAGGCATAGCAAAAATAGATGAAAAAAGCATTCTTTGTAAAAACATCATATACGTGTGAGTTGGTCTTTATATTACATGTGCAAGTTCCAAACCACGTGCATTGCCTGACCTGGCAAAGAGGAGCTTTGAGCCCAACCACACAGCCCTTTACCACAGTCTGGATACCACAGTTTCCTCCCCACAGCACTATTTTCTGTGTTTATATAATCAGTCTTCTGTCCCCGCTTAGGTGAAGCCTTCCAAAGTTTACTGTTCTGTGTATTTGATACATGAACATCGTTGTAAGCCCAGAGGTGAGGCTGTAAGTGCCAGAAATCACATCTAAGGGGGTGCTGAGACAATTTTCCCTCTTCTATTTTGGGCCTTTTCTGTGGAAACTGCATTTTCCCCTATAAATGAGGATATGAGAGAGGTGCTTGCCATGGTTAAATCCTGAGCAGGCTTTACCTTCTCTCTTTGGATTCTGCCTTCAGGTTTGCCAGTACAGCCTTGTTACATTCATCTGTGGATTTACTTTTGTCCTTTTCTGCCTGGATGCAGCAAACTGTGGATCAGCACATTGCCTTTGTTTCTGCTCCTGTTACAAAGACCAGATTTTGGGAAGCCACAGGCTGCAGTTACCACAGTGTGTCCTTGCCTGTCACACAAAGTGGGAGAGGGCACTTTAACCTGATGGCAGTGAAATGAAAAAGAATGCACAGCAGTACCATCCATTCCAAGCTAAAAATCCAGCTTGCATTTTCTGCATCCACACAAAAAACTCTGATAAACTAAACCTGTAAATGGAGTGAGGATGATGGAGTGATCAACACAGAGCTTGCAGGCACTGCATCTTGTGAGCCCAGTGCTCAAACTGGCTGCACTGGACTGAGGCCACAGGACACACTCAGCCAAACCTGTGTAAATGTGTGCGTAAATAGCTGCCTGTTTTCTGCTTCAGCTGCACCAGCTGCCTCTGGGTGTCTGTTCAAAGTGGTAACAGAGTCCACTTGTGAGTTTTTGAGTCAGCAATGCCATAAAAACATCACACACGAGTCTTTCTGTGAGAGCAAGGAGATGCAAGGGAGGAAACTATCTGGCTTAGAAGAAACAGGACCTTGAAATAAAATTAAAACGAAAGCAAAGTCCTTTGGTAGCTCACCTTGCAGTCCTCTGCATAAAACCTCACTGTAAAACTAAGCAGATTTCTGTTAATTACTTCCAATCCTGTGTTTACCTGATAGAATTTGTTAGGTGACAGCGTGGCTTTGTTTTTAAAAGCTATTAAGTGATTAATATTATTTTCAGGCTTTCCAAGGATCATTTCGTCTAGTTTACATTTTTCCTGAGAACAGATTTCACACAGTGATGAGAACAAAAAGGAAACTTTGCTGCAGATCACACAGGTGTACACCACACTGCTCCTCAAGAAAACAGAGCAGCCAGTGCCACCAGGAAGTCTGGACATGGGCATCTTTAAACATCAAACAAAGCCCATTAGAATGTTAAATTTGTCTTTAAATGTCCAGGTTTGGGGTTTTTTTTTTTGTTTTTTTTTTTATCTTTTTTTTTGACAAGTGCTCTCTGCTGATGTCACAGTGTGACAACACCAGGACAATTAGAAGACTGATTATTAAAGGCAGAAATAAATCATTCTGGGGATCAGGAGTGATGAGAGAGCTGGAGTTCATCATCTAACACATCTCGTAGAACATCATTAATGGAGTTCAGGGTGGTGCTGGCTCTAAGCTAGAAATGCAGTGTCATTATTTAAATTAATTTTGGAGGGCTCTCTCATTCCTGTGGCAGATGCCATCACCCACACAGTTTAACAGGTACTGGGGGGAGAAATCAACAAGTGAAAAAACAGAGTAGGAGGTTGGGGGGGGGGTTAAGGGGGAGAGGAGAAAACGAACCGAGTGAAAATAAATTACAGGGCTCAAAGATCATTATTTAAATTGGTCTGAAAAGGGGATCCCTGCAGAGTAGAAGATACTGCCTGAGGAGTGCGACGTGGTGGTGCCTCAGTGGACCTTGGACTCGGGCCAGTCGTACACATCTGGCATGAAGGACTCGTACTCGTAGGTCCAGACCTTGGAGCGGATGTAGTGGTTCTTGTCTGCAGGCTCAGGGTAGTGGAAAGCCATGTTGTTGGCGTACAAAAACTCCATCACCTGCAAGGTTAGACCACCACGGAGTCTGTGCCTGCTCCTGCAGCCACGGAGTGCCCACACCTCCACTGCCAACACCTCCAGGACTCACACACCGGACAATGGGAAACATAAAAATGCCTTGGGAGGGATTGGGAAACTTAATTTCCAAACTCAGAGGAGGATAACTGTAGCCCATGGTCACTGCCCATCTAACACTGAGTATTTTTATAAGCATCTCTCCTTACAGGCACAAAGGACTGGATGTGTTGTGCCCAGTGTGCAATTCAGCAGGTTAATGTCCACATACACCACTTTTATGCTTTGTACTCACCTTGACAGCAATATAAATAGAAACCTCCCTGATATTGGACAGTGGAGGATAAAGTCTTCCCTGTGCAAGTTCTTCATCAGTCAGCTGTTCTGCCAATGCCTGAGTTAGACAAACAAACTAGTTTTATTTACTGCATCCCAGATGTGACTAGCAGCATGCTAACACACCTGAGAGGATCAAGCTGCAGTGTTCTTACTACCAGAGTGCTCCCAATGCACTATCAAAAGCAGCCAAAATCCCAAAACTCTCAGCCCCTGTCAGCGAATTCTGGTTGTAAGCATTTGGCAGAGTAAGAACCTGGTTTTTTGGAGGACAAATTCCCCATAAACATGGAATTTATAACACGTGACACGCCTGCAGGGCTGGATGTGTTTGGGAGCTGAGTCCCTGGCTGCCCTGGCGTGGCAGGTGCTGCTGCTCCAGGGTGGAATGCCAGGAAAGGACAGGATCCTGGGGACCACCTGCACCCCTGACCACACTGCCAGCTGTGGGACCCAAGAATTACACTGGGAGGCAACTTACACAGGGACAGAATTCCTACTTAATCAAAGCTGCAAGGGAAGCTGAGAATAGCCACTATTTTTAAAAACTAAAATCCTATCTTTTTACCACTGTGGAGGGATAAAACCAAGAGAAACCAAAAAGGAAACCAGAGTTTCACCAAGACCTGAAAAACTGCCCAGCACTTACCTTGGCAGCCTCCAGGAAAACCTTATCACTGATGTGCCGAACGCTGCTGAGGATCACAGCCAGAGCCACGCCTACAAGGAAATCGCTGCCAGTTAGCCATTTACAACACGCAGCCTGCTGCAGAAGCTCAGAGTCACCCAGGATGTTGCTTCTGAAAATCTCCCCGTGGCTTTCCACACAGGATGGTCTGCGCTGGAAGGGACCTTAAGGATTCTCTGGTTCCCCCGCCCTTCCCTGGGCAGGGACACCTTCCACACCCACAAGATTATTACCCCGTGCCAGACATTTACTCAGCAGGCAGCTTTTCACAAGGGGTGGGAGTTTAGCAGCTCCGGGAGGAAAGGGAGAGAAAGAGGAAGGCAGAGAAATCCCCCCAGTGCTTCTTTTCCACCCTCGCTGGACATAACTCCAAGAATTATTAACATCAAGAACTATTAACAGAACTTCCAGTGCATATTAACACTTATTTCTCCTTCCCCCCACCAAAAGACAAGGAGAAGAACCCAAAATGGAGCAGCTTTCAAAGCCTTTAATAACACCCTTTTGTTTTCCTGGAAACATCCAGCTGGGTGAGCTCACTGTGTCACACATGGAGCTGCACACGCCCAACAACCATCCTGAGCTGATTTTCTTCATTCATTCATTTTAAAAAGTTCCCAGCCTTAAATACTGGCAACATCTCTTCATGCTGCTCCATTAACTGCACCTCATGCAGAAAGGCAACCCAAGAAAAGGTTCAAACAGCCCAGACTTAAGAGATTAAAAGACAAGAGGTTTATGTGTTACCTGGGAAAATGTAAGCATTGTTTCCTTGGCCTGGCTTGAAGGTCCTCCCATCTTTGAGAGTCACCAGCTCGAAGGGACTGCCACTGGCAAACAAGCAGCGTCCCTGTCAGGCAGAGGAACAATCAGAGGCAGGCAGCAATTTACTTGTGTTATCATTCACTGCTCATTTCAGCAGCAACGGCTTCGAGGAACAGCTCAGAATAAAGAACACGGAATAAAGTGTGTGTTAGGCATTATTATAAACATCACCGTGTACCAGGGGCCACTGGGATGGTACAGAGAGCTGAGAAAGGCCAGTTCCAAAAGGAGACTGAAAGAGGAGGACCAGAACAAAAGGTCACTTGTTTCCTGATGTGTGGGAGGGTGAAGGGAGGGACTGCTGCACCACACTTCTGTCCCCCAGACCTACGACAGGAGTGAATAATGTGCTTTGCTTATCCCTCCTTTGAAAAGGATCTTCACTGGCACAAAATACCAACACATACCTGAGTGTGAACCACACCCTCCAGGTAAATGACCTTTTTCTCAAGCGCTAAAACCCCTGAAAGCATCTTGACTCTGAGTAAGAGGCTTAATAACATTGGTTTAAAACATTTAAGGCTCCCCAGGGCCACTGTGTTTGAGAACAAACTACCAAAGAAGCTCAAGACTTGAGCACTGTGTTTAAATGTCAGGGCAGACCCATGACAGTAGTGTTTTTGTGAAGGGAGGAAAACACAGGGATGCTTTAGAGAACAGGACCAAAAGACAAGGCAATTTAAAACACAACAGAAGCCCACAGAATACACAGAGGCATCGAAAGGTGCCATCTAGTGGAAAAAAACTAAGGAATAAAAGGTTAGGGATGGTATCTTCATATCCCTGCTGACTTCCCTGTTTACAAAAAGATTTCACAGCAGCCAGGATTAGGCTGTTCACAAGGCCAGGAGACACACGGGGTGACAGCTCTGATCCCCAATGGCCTGGTAAGTCTGATTAGTTAAATGACAAAGTAACTAAAGTTGGAGATTTTCACAGAATCACAGAAGTGACACTGCTGAGGGTGTAATGCTGGAAGCTGAGAAGGAAGGAGGTCTGCATGAAGAAACAAGGAAAAGAGCTCCACCGGCTGATTTTCACATATGAATCACTTGATTTGGAACTGTATTTAAAAAAAGAAAAGAAAAATAGAAGTCCTTTCAAGAGCCCCAGCCCTGAAGAGGGGAGATCCCAGCCAGCTGCAGCCTGCAGTGTAAAGGAAAGGCACCACCAGCCAGCTCAAAGCCTCCCAGCCACTGCTCTGCCTGCCTGATTCCCCCAGGCCCCATCTCCTGCCCCTCAGGCTCCCTTCAGAGAGGACTGGTTTTACATAGAAAGTTGTGCAGAAGGGATAAAACACCTCCCTCATTAAAGGCCAGCCCAAGGTCTGGATGTGGTATTAAGGTAATAACAGTCACTAAGAACAAAACACCCCAAAGCCTCCACCTCCAACCCCCCCAGGGTGTAGTGGCTTTGAGGGAAAGGTGCAGAAGGAGGTGTGTTTGCTCCTGGCTGATTCCCTGTGACGTGTGCTGGTGGCAGTGTAGGAGACAGAGATACTGAGAGGGGACAGAGGACACCACAGGCCCTGGGAGCACAGGTCCCCACAGCCACTGTGAGTGGCACCAATCCTGACCTCCATGGCTGAATTCCTGGACTGATGCAAGGACATTTCCTGCTTTAAGGAGTTTACACAGCCATTACAGTACCTAGTGGTCATTCTCTTAAAATCCAGTAACAAGATTTAGGCTTCTTTTAGCTTTGCAAAACGCCCTCTAAAGAACCAAGACCTCCTTTCAAATCACCTTCACTTGATTTTGCCAGGAGGAGAGGAAGATCTGCATTACTGTGCCACTAAGGCCAAGTGATAATGAAACCATCTGAGCTCCTGCCTCCTCAGTGCTGTCACCCAGCACTGCTGAGCACCACACACCTCTGTTAATGTGTATGCCTCCTCTGCTGTGCACTCTGCCTTCACCGTGGGGTTGCTCAGTGCAAAGATGATGGGTCGCTCGTTGATGGCTGCCATTGCTTGGAGCACCTCGTGGGAGAAGAGCCTGCCAGCCCCTGCCACTCCTGCGGACACACACAAAGAGAATCAATACTTGGCTGCCTCGGGAGGCTGCAAATGAAGCTGATGTCACCTCTGAAGTCTCCCACTCAGAACAAAGCTTCTCCAGCAGCTGGAGATGGAAGCCAGGCACTGCTCCCAGCTGCCTGTGCTTCAGTTTTCACAGGAACATCTAATTAATGTGCTCCAAAAGCATATTTCACATGATTTTTTTTGTACTGGTTTGTGCGAAGAACACCATCCTGGATAAGCAAGTGGGAATTACTGGTCCTGCAGGGATGATTCATCCCAGCTGGGTGTTAACAATGCACACCTGGTACTGGTGTTTCTGACCACACCCAAACCCAGAGGTACAAAAAAAGTGTGTGTTTGTACAGTGGCTACAAACCTTGGCCAAAAAGCACCTCTTCCTCTCCAAATAAATCATGTGCAAAGGCAATTGCAGCCATACCAGGCAATACCTGTAATCCTATCTGACCTCTGCAGAGAGCCACAGTTATAAATAAATACCTACAGGTGCCTGTGACCTAGCAGGCACTGGAGATCTGCAGTGTGAAACTGCTCCTTCCAGCCACTCTCTGGTAGAGTCTGACCAGAGAGGCTGACTGGGGGAAGGAAGGTCACAAAACCTCAAACAGCTCAAGTGAGGGAACTCCAGAGCTGCGGAAAACATGGTGTTTGTGGCTGCTCTCTGTTACCAGGGCACAGGAGGAGTGCTCAGTCTCTGCTGCACTGAGAGATAACCTGCAGCTCAGTGCATTGGCAAGGAGAAAACTGACCTCAGATTTTCACCTGATTTGCACCAGCAGAAATACAGATCACTATCACCAGCCTCCCTGGAGCCATGTTAGCAAATTTAAGGGCAACAAATAACCAAACTACAGAAACAGAAACAACCTTACTTACCAATGATAGCTGAAGGCCGAAGTACATTCACTGCCTCTACAAATGTCTTTGGTATCTGCTCTGGAGCCTGATGTGTAAAAGGTTCCTGATTGGAATCTACCTTGTGTTCTCGGCCCTTTAGGAAGAAGATTGGTTATTTTTGTGAGAGGGACACAGGGAAACCACTGTCCCCCTGTACTGTGGTGTTCCAAGGCAAGGTGTGCCCCTACCTGAACCAGCAAACCGTGTTTGTCAAACATCCAAACTCTCCTGTAGGCCTCCTCAGCAGAAACACCACTTTCCACCATAGCCATGACAATGAGGTTTGCAATTCCCAGGGCAGCCTTGTGGATAAAAGGAACTTTGATTTTTAACAGGTCACAGAGAGGTCTGTCATCACAAACACCACCCTGTTCAACATCCCCACAAGAATCCTTTCATTTAATGGATGTTTGCCTGAATGGGGGAGACTCCTGGGGCAACAGTGACATATCTCCAGGCACAAAGCAGAGGGGCAGCTCTTCTGCTGTGCTCAGCAGTCCCACCAAAGCAGCCCAACCACACAGTAGGAACCAGTTAGAGCTGCTGCCCTCCTGCCAGGAAACCACAGCGTGGTGTTCTGTGCCCAACTCCACAGCTCCAGCCCTCCCTCTGGCTCCTGCTGCCCGAGATAAAGGCCTTGCAGATGGCAGAGAGGAGACACTGAGGGCTGGGAGGAGAAAATGCTGGCTGGCTTTGCTTCCCCTGCATCCCTTCTCTTGGCTCACTGCACATGCTGCTGAGTCTGGCAGGAGAAATAAGGCAGAGCTCAGTGCAACACGGGCCAATTACTGCAATCAGGGCCTTCAGCTAATTAAGTTATTTTGTCAGCACCACAGAAGCAATTGTGCTGATGTACCAAGAAGCACAGTGCCACTCCTGACACTGCTGCACGAGTAACTGGTGCCTGCTGCACACAGACACTGATTTCACCTTGATGAAAAAAAACCCCACTGTGTGCTTCTCCCCAGTGCTATCATTAACAGGAAGCCCTTAATAAATCATACTTTTATGGTACATTTCCCTTCAACTACATACAAGTCCCTGATGCTTTTTCAAATCCATGCAAGAAAATGAAAAACCTGAGTACTTGCAAATGTGAAACACCTTTCACAGTCCTGTTTAAGCAGGTAGTCCCTTCTGTTATGTATGTCAGCTGGCCCTATATAAAGAGTTCTGCAATGGGATTCAGAGAATGGAAACGTCCTCCCACAGAGTGAGGATGCACACAGTTAAATCTCTTTTTTCTCTGGAGCCCTTCAGAGCACTCACCTCTCCTGCCCCAAGGAACAGCACCTTCTGCTCTGTAAGTGGTTTGCCAGTGGCTTTCTGTGCTGCCAGCAGTCCTGCCAAGGCCACTGATGCTGTCCCTGTAAGAGCAGCACCAGTCTAAGGTGAGCTGAACAGATCTTCCTGGGTTTAGGCAAAGTTTCTGCACACACATTCAGAAACATAAAGGGTGTACCTTGGATATCATCATTGAAGGTACAGTACTTCTCTCTGTATTTTCTTAAAAAGCGGAAAGCATTGTGGTTTCCAAAGTCTTCAAACTGGATGAGAGTGTTCTGGCCATACCTACAGATCATGGCAAGTATTAAAATCACCAGACACACAGAGAAGAACAACCCCTTTAGAACAAATCCTGCACCTCAGGAATTATCTTTGGAAACAGGATGTCCTCGGGATTTCCACTGCTACAAACAGTTCCCAGTTCTGTGCCTATTCAACAAATAACCACATGCAGCATGTTGTAGGTCACAGAGAAAATCACTACAAGGCCAGAAATACAGCCATGTGCCTGACTTGTTCCTTTCCTTGCTCCTTAAATGACTGCTTCAAGGACAGAGTGTCAGGGTTTTTTTATGCCAGCAGTCCAGGCCATGCAGAAAACTCCATGTCCTACCTGTCTGTAATGGCTTCCATAAATTCATCAATCAGGTCATCATAGACCTGTGAGCGATCCCTTTTCTGGTACAGGCCCATATAAAATGGATCCTTTAAGAGTGTCTGAAAGAGAATAAATCAAAGAGAGCAGCAGGATGAATCAGTTCCTCTGCAGAGCTCACAGAGGCACCTTTCACACCAGAGGTATTGCATTTACACAGCCCCTGAAACTGCCCCCAAGTCTGTATCAGTGCTCTGTGATTTCAGCTGGCACTTGGCGTTGGTGATGGCTGCTTTTGAAGTGGAACAAATCAATGCAAATAAATCTGAGTCACATTTCCAGCTTCTTCAAGTCAGGTCAAAGCTGACTGTCTGTTTCACAGTGTATTTCCAGCATCCCAGTTACTTCCAAATGCACCCTGGACAATTAACTGAAATGTAACTGTAGAGTGAACCCCAAACAATTTATGTAAAACATTTGGCTTTATCTTAAATAAAATAAAAGCTCTCAAATAAAAATATTCTCTTATGGTACTGAATACTCTCAAACAAATACTTTTCATAGGGATAACTTATGGCAGGTAAAGCTCAGTGAACTCACTGGGTTATCAGTTCCAACATCGATGCACACAGGCAAGCATTTATCTGGATGTATTCCTGCACAGGCTGTATACAAGCACAGTTTTCCTACTGGGATTCCCATCCCATACACTCCCAGGTCTCCCAGACCCAGTATCCTTTCTCCATCAGTGACGACAACAGCCTGGGGGGAAAGAAAAGGCAGGTGCAATTACATATCATCACTGAAATTTATAGAATAAATCAACACTGGTTGTGTTTTTATAGGAAAAAAAATTCAGCTGTGTTTGCACAAAGAAAGAACAGATTACAAGGAATATTTTAGTTAAGGCAGTGATGCTCAGTGTTAGAATCTGCTCCCTTTTCTTTGCTGAAATCCACTGCTCTTCAACATTACCTTCATTGGCTGCATTTTGCCATCATCATCAAAGAGCCAAGGATCCATTATTTAATATTTGCATTTACATCAAATACTTATAAATCTTTAGAAGTTCTACTGAGGTGAAATGACAGCTAGAAATAAAATCACACAGTGGTGGTACCTTAACGTCGTTCTCTGGCCAGTTGTTCACAATTGACCTTATATGACCTCTGTCTGAGATGGAAATAAACAATCCTCTGAAAGAAAAACGAAACAAAACCCAAAGTAGAAATATTTTATGGGTGAAAATCAGAAATTTCACCTTTGTAAAACTTCAATGTCAAGCAGGACATTTTTTTTAAAATTAAAGTGTTAAAATCACTGACATACATCATTCAAAGGACAGTTTTTGATACAGAAGTCTGTTTGACTACTTTGAAACTCTGAAGTAGGAACACTTCTCATGATGCTGCCTGGATTTTACACCACTACAGATATTCACAGGTAAATTGCACTTGGAATTGACTTGGAAGGTGCTGGTTCTTGGAAACAGGGGAGGCTCTGAGTTCTGTTCTGAGTTCTGTTCTGAGTTCTGTTCTGAGTTCCAGCCCACGCTCCTGGTCCTTCTACAGACAAGACAGGGGACAGTTTCCAATCTGATCTACGTCATACATAGAGAGATGTGGAACCAAGACACATCCTTCCTGTCCCCTGCCCCAGATTAGGAAAAAGCCATGAGTTTCTTACTGTCTTTATCACAGCAGCCACGTCCTTGTGGCAGGGAGGGATCAGCCCTTCCTCCACACTAAAGCCCTGAAGGGAAAGTGCTCTGGAAACACACTTTGAATTGCAGTGGGAGTACCATGGGAATGAGCTGGAGTGACTGCCAGTCTGAGCTGGTTTCCTCAACACAGAGCTAGTAACGTGAATATTTGCTTGGCAGTCACTGCCCAACCCAAACCAGATCCCAGCCAGGCACATTGACTGTGTCAGGACAACAGAAAGCTGGCTCCTTGTAGCACAACAGGCAGGAATGCAGGAAAAAATGGTAATAAAAGCAGCAGCAATATATACATGTGTGTACCTCTATTGTTCTTACTTTGGTCTCCTGAAGATGTGTCCGTACTGGGTGCAGGCAAGGCCCACTGTTGGTGTGTACACAATTGGCATTAACCTTTCAATATCATCTTGCAACACCCTATAGAACAACTTCTCATTCCTCTCCTGGATGCCCATTATGTAGATATACCTGTGATTAATCAGAACAACAAAAAACACCACTTATTGTCTCATATTTATTGAAAACTATGAGAAAAAAAAAACAAAAAAAGCCTTTCTTTACCAAATTCCTTCTGCTACTCAGGTCAGACTTTGAGCACTAAAGAAAAGCTGAAAAAGAGAGAGCAGCAGTACCAAAACACTGAAATAACAATACTGCATGTGACACACCATGCATACTAAGAAGTTAAAGCACAAAGACACAATGGATTTACTGCAGAATGCAGTTGGGAGCCTCATTATAAGCAAAATTGCCACTGAAAGAAGTTTTCATCAGAAAATGTCAGGTCCTGACAGTAAGGTCTTGTTAATTCTAACATTAACAAACATCTAAAACAAACCAATTCCTCCCAACAGCAAGTTCATTTTGAAGGACTTACCTGGGTGTGTAAGTTAAACCTGAATTTTTGCAAATTTACCCACAAATTCACTGTGTATCAATTTATATTCAGCCCTGCTGACCCAACAACATAATGATTTAGCAGTTTGTCCCAGGCCACAGCAACTGGGCACTTGGCCAGTACAGAGGACATGACTGCTTCAGATCAGCAAGTGACATGATGTGGATTTAAGAGTCATCTTTCAGTTTTCATGAGAACAAAAGAGCTTTGATGTGGCCCAGCGAGCCTCAAACCATCCCAGCTCTCCTCTTGCCCTGAGGAGACTGTGTATTTTTATATGCAGATATACATAAGGCTTACATGAACACAGTAATGGGATGCTGAAAACACACCATTCTAAAAATAAAAGAAATTAAAACCCTTCCCATTGTGTTCACCAAACCAGTGGGTAAAATAACAAAAGACTGATACACAAAAAACACACATTATGAGACTCAAAATTCAAGGCTTGTAATTCCTTTCTAGCAGGAGCTATTGAATATGCTAAACACTGGTTTTCATACCTCAAACCCTCAATCTACCTTCATTATTCATATTTTTCTAGCATGTTCTAGCTGCCCCCTCCTCCCCACCAGAGTTCTGTGCTCTAACAACCTGCCACCTCGTCTCTTATATCACAGAAATACATTTTACAGCATACAGCAACCTCTGTTAACTCATTTGCACACATTCTTTTTCGTTATCTTATGACCATGGGATATTAAAACAAAAAAAAAGCTCCTCAAGCTCGTTCAGCCAACATGATAAAAGCAGTTACCTGTGCAAAAGTGAAAATTACACCCACCAGCTGGAAAACCCACTGGAGGCATTAGAAACTCATTATCTCCACACAGTATTTTCACATTCCCATGTTATTTCTTTTTACAGTTTACACCTCCAACATTTCCATTTACTTGCATGACAGAACAAGGCCAGAGGAGTGCTTACTTTTCCAAGGGGTCAGTCATTTTTGCCAAATTCTTATGGAACCGTAAGGCTTGGATGTCTTGTGTCTCTATTTTAGGAGGTAGAAGTCCTTGTAACCCAAGCATTTGCCGTTCATGTAACGTAAAGGCCATTCCCTGAAAAGGAAAGGTGAGAAATAATTAGCAGTTCTTCCCCTAACTGGAAGTATTCCCTGTTTCTGGGAATACTCTGCCTGTCCACTGCTCCCCTTTCTCGTGACAGGTGCCACAGCAGGGCAGGGTTTGGATGTGTTTTCCTCATCCTCTGTGGGTATTCCTTCTGACCACAGCTTTTCTCACATCCTCTGCCAGGTTTCATTTTCCTCTGTGAAGCTGAAGAACAACTAAGGGCTCCCACTGCAGACAGGCTAAGGGTTAAAAACGAAACAACAGCTGCCTTTTCATAGGGACATGAGGCTGACCAAGAACGTGTGGGTCACCTGGTATGGTCCCTACAGTCACAGACACATTCAGTCCACAGATTTTCATCTGAACTGCTCCATTTCCTTCTACATTTCCACTTTCAATAGTACAGCCAGACCCCAAAGCTACTGAATGGCCCTAAAGCTTCCAGTTAAGATCACACTTCAACCCAAATCCTCCATTTTCACCTAGAGACAGAATTAATCTATTTCCCTACTACCAAAGAGCCTCGTTTGTAACAAATCAAGTTTCAGAAGAGCTAAAACTGCAAAGATTTCCCATTCTTCTCTGTCTCAGGGTGGATGAAGAGTTTTAACTGGCTGCTATTTAAATACTTGGATTATGTAATGACACATGCTTTAATAAAGGTGGTTTTTGGGTGGTGCAGCTGCGAGCAGGGACTGAAAGGGACACGCACCCAGCACTGAACCCTGGGTGTCAAGTGTGGATTCACAGCCAGCCTTGTCCCAAACCTCTGACCCCAACCCCAACTGACCCCACGTCCCAGGCTGCCCCTTCCACAGGAGCAATGACAAAGCTTCCCTGTTCCAGGAGGGATTAAATCCATCCCTTCAGCCGAGGGAGCTGCAAACCCAGGGCTGTGCACCCACCCGGGAGGGAACGTTTGCTGACTGCAGGGCTCTGGGAGAGAGGGAAACCAGAGCTGCTCCCAAACAGCATTTCCTTTGTTTACCAAGGCAGACAGATTAGAAAACAAGGGCACAGCTTCCCCACATGCTGGAGGCAGATCCTTGCTGACAAGTTTAAAATAAAATAAAATAAACATTTAAGGAAGCTCTCTAAGGTTTGTTTTATGCCTCGTAACTACACTCCAAATGCCTCCTGCAATCAGAAGAGTCACAGACTCATGGAATATCACAACCTGGAAGGGACAAGAATCACTGAGATCCAACTCCTGAAGTCACAAGAAATTAGTATTTTCCCACGTGGAAATAAAAGACATAAACTCAGATTAGAAGATAAATAATTTCACCTCTGCTTATCTGTGAACAGACTTTCACAGGTATTTGTATAAAGCATGCCCATTAATGGAAAATCCCTAATGTTGAGTCTCTTCTTAGTGTAATTAATCACACTGGAATGGTTCCTAACCAATACAATAGTCCGTAGGGAAAAAGTCCCATCATTAAAGTAATTATTATTTTTATATAATTTTTCTCTTCAACTGTTTAAATCGTTTTAAGAATCAGTTGTTTTGACTACCCTGATTTAAGCAGTCCACCTGCTTTTCTGTGCTAATTCTATACTATGTCCTAAAATCCTTGAAGAGTTAGAAAGAGAAAAAAAGAACAAAACCCCAAAAACTTCAGTGTTTTGCCAAAAACACTTGCAAATATTTTCTGACATAAAACCCCAAGTATTTAACCCTAAAATAAATTTGTTTTTCTTTGCATTTATTTCTGCTGACCTGTAATATTAGATTCTGCTCTGTAATAGATTCTGCCATATAATAGATTTGACACTAAATACTGAATTTAACCTTTTCCTACTGGATTAGTATAATTTTTCTGCTGGCAGTTAAGAGTCATTTGCAAACCTTTGATTTTTTTCCTCATGTAATTGTTATTCTCAAGTATTCTTCCAGTACTAAATACAACTTCAGATGATGGTTCACTGGTGGATTTCCTACCCTTTCTGCTGGTTTGTGGTTTTTTTGGCTGGGTGCACCAGTCACTTTAGTGATATTTATTTCAGAAAACTGACTTGGACAATCCAACACTTCCACTGAGAAGAAAACCATGCAAACATCACTGGCATGAGGAAAAAACCCACAAACACACACTGAATTTTGTGTTGCAAAGGATCTTTAGTTTCACTCCTGCCCATTTTACAGGAAATATTGATTCTCTGTGAATGTAAATGCACCTTCCTCTTCTCCTTATCTACCCCTCTAATTTGTTACTATCAGCAGTTTATGTCTTTTTCAAACAGCCCTTTCTCAACACAAATGTCCTGGCAGTGCAAGTGATTTAGGACACAAAGCCAGATACAGCTGGTAAATATCCATAATATACTGGCTGTTATTTTAGATACTGCAAGACCAAAAATGATGCCAAAATATGCACGATATTTAGAAGAGGAAGGGAAACAAGTTTAATCTCCAGTCAGTAAGGTCATTAAGGTCAATAGTTCAGGCCATGTGAAAGGTCAGAATCCCTGCAGTGATACCACAGCTGCTACACTGACATTTCACTCCAAATTAAATTCACTAAATTAAATATCTCACTAGCAAAACCTGTATCATTCAAGTCCCTTAAAAATAACATCTACCCAGTTTCTAATTTCCACTATTAGCATCACACTGGAAAATAGCTTTGCCCTATTTCCCTGTACAGTGAAAAAAAAGTGATTTTAAACTACCTGGGCCTCTGATAACACCCATGAGCCCTGAGGTTTGTACCAGGCAGAGCAGCAACCCATCTTTAATAAGTTTATTCACACTTTTTCCTGTCTATAAGCAGCCTGGGTTTTCAGTGTTATTTGGAGTTACAATAACATTAAACATGGTGAATTTCTAGGTGGTAGTTAAGTAGTTCCAGCTGTTTATTTACATAACAATTACATCCTACCACATTAAAAGATGCTGTAATTTCTGTCCAGACCTAACTCAGAAATCAGGATGCCACCAGCCTCCATAGAGAAATTTAATCCTCGTTCCAAGTGGAACAGCAAAGTTAGTCCAGTGCAGCAACACTTGCTGTATTCCATTCCATTTCTTTCAGCACTTGCTGTATTCATTATCTTTACCCATCACCATCAGCTGCCTCTTGTTTTGGATTTGGGATGGCTTGCTCCCCACAGAGCACCTCAGAGGATGGAGAATTTCCCTGAACCAGCGTGCCTGGGAGCTGCAGAATCACACATTTCCTATCCTTTTGTCTCCCTTTATAAACCCCAGCACAGCTTGGCAGGACTAGAGCCACTAAATCAGGAGGCCCTCAGCAACTTGTAAGGTGGGACTGATGTTCCCAAAGGCACTTAAGGGCCAGATTCCCTCTAGTTTTCCCCGGGCTTAAATGCCTAAGTACCCTAATGGTTTGGGTTTAAGACACAGGGATCACTTTTCAGCTTCCTTTGACCCCACAGTGTACTTTCTCTGAGTCCTGTGTGCTGACTTTCACTTATGTTGGCTCCTTTAATCCTCTTTACAGCTCAGAACCAACAGGTGTCCTTCCTCAGACAAAGCAAGGAGAGCATCTAGGAGAAAACCCAGCACACTTCAAATGAATTCATTAACACACAGAGACAAATTTATCACAACAAATCCAACGTTCTGCTGTGGGGGGAAAGAAAACAAAGGCAAGTGAAGAGTTGGCAGCGTTAGGTTAAGACAAGCTGAACTGTGCCTTTAATCCACAAACTATCTGGCACTGGGACCTCAGAACAACTGGGCTCTCTCACACAAAGCTATAAATACCAGCACACACAAATTCTTGCTGCCAGCTTTGTGTGAAGATAAACAGGAGACCTGAAACCTTGAAGTGTAATTTTTATAGCACCACTAGTAATTCTGAGTGGTTTCTCAGGTGTAGAAAAGTACTAGTGGTGGTAATTTTTTCCCCACCTGCAAAATCTGGGAGGCATATATATATATACAGGAGGGGACACTTTTAAGTGATCCATAAATGCTCTCCTATGCAACAAAAAATGCCAGTTAAAGCCCCTGACAAAGGTATAAATGATAATCCAAAAATGCCACTGTTTGGGAAATGAGTTGGCCTAATTCCCAGGGAAGACTTAATAAATGGTTTCCATGTAACTCCTAATCATTCTTAGAACATACTCAGCAGGGTATCATCATAAACATTTTGAAAATCAAGCAGATTTTACACTGGACTGTGGGCTTCTTCTCTTGACTTTGCTCCTTTCTTCCTAAATGACAAAGTCCACTATTGCACAAGATACCTCCACTGAAAATTAATAAAGCTAATTCATAAGAATCAAAGGTGTCTTTGTTATCTCAACCACAGATTCAAAGTTTCTCTGTGGTTATGAGAGCAGGGTCAGACCATGGAAATGTCCTTTGACTTCTTTCCTCCTTCATTTTTTATACTCAATTTTATATCTTTATTCCCCCAGGAACAGCACAGTGTATGTATGAAGGGTGTGGCTGACACAGCACAGCAATTTACTCCCTGCTGAGCTGTGAAATAACCTGGGCCTTCATCTGGTTATTCGCCCTTTAAACACCTCCATCTCTTTCAGGCAAGGATGCCACCACTTCTTGTACCTCCTCTGAATGTGTGGAATGAGATCTAAACCACTTTGTCTGATGAACCACACTCAGCTAACCCACAGTTCTCTCATTTGCTAATGATGTGGGGTCAACTAAAAGCATTCTCCTCCAAAAAGGGAGGGAAAGTCAGAAAGAGAAAAAGCCTTTACACAGTGCCAAGAAGTCACTCAGCCTCTCTGGGGTTTTATTTTCCCTAGGAATGATTTAAGCACTGCATTTCTCAGCTACAAGATGATCACCACGTGCATTTACATCCCCATATCCTGTTTTTCCTGGTTTCCCCAGGAAGGCACATGGGCGTTGTGCATTCTACACCCCAGCTGCTCAACCCAACTGACACAGTCCAAATCCAAAAAACATTAAAATAAATCACATGTGTCAAAAGCCAACATGGTGAGAAAGGGCACTGGAAGCAGAAGAGAACACCTGCTTTTAGATCTTCAAGTTCATACAATCTTTTCTTCACATTCTCTTGTCCCATCCTATTTATTTTGTTCAAATACCTTTGACTTTGAGTTGAGGGGTTGTTTTTGCTGATTTGTCTTTTATTTGGAATTGAAAACACACTGTTAGGGTGTTTCCCAGAAGCCAGTGAGGTCATGTACAAGTTTGCTAAGGAAACCAATTCTTTATGCAAAGGGAAATCTAACACTGGAAGTATTTGGTAAGGCATGGATGAAAATAAACTGGGCTGAAAAACCTGGGAATGAATACAGATGAAACTGTGATTAATGGCTCAGCAAAATACAACATATGAGAAGATAACCACCCACACTGAAGATACACATGGGGAAAGCCCCCCAGGACCAGTCTGGGATTAACCTGCCACCTGCAAGCCCACTGGTAAATTCTTCTTTAAAATTTATCATGTATTTCCATGCACAAGTGCCCAGGAACATAGAGGTAGATTCCTGCTGAAGTTATAAATTTATGAGGCACTGTCAGTAGAGGACAAGAGTATCAATGAATTCAATAGCAGGAGGAATGGACATCAGGGGTCAGGCACTCATGCAGCACTGCTCTGTGCTGGAAGAAGAAATTCTGGCCCCTCTGAAGCATCACCACAACACAAATAACAATTAACTGCCAGTAATAAACCAATCAGATTGTCCTAACAGTGTTCTGAACGCCCAACAAGCTTGAAATGCAGCCTTGGCACTGCAGGGATCTCCAGCAGAATAGAAGGTCCTGAAGCCAATTAACTGGAACTTGAAACCCTGCCTGAGAGCAGAAATCAGACATAATGAAGGACTGTAAGCAGACATGGATGCCAGCAAAAGTTATAGCAGATTCTGCAGTTGTTTGGCTGCAGCAGGGACTGATAAGAGCCCATGACCTCTTCTGAGCCACCCTGACAACAAACACTTGAAAACTGGCCTTCAAACACAAAAACCCAAAGCAGCTGATGGAGGAGTGCCCACCTGAAAAAGACAGATAAGGATGGGCAAGAAAATTAAAGAAAGATGAGGGAAAAAATGTACTCCAGTGGCACAGAAGAAGAGATTAACCTGCACAAGGGGAAGGGTTGGTGTTTCTGCCAGTGGTGCTGCCATTTTGCAGTTCTTGTTTTAGGGCCCACGTGTATTTAGAGAGACCAAATGTCCTGTGGAGCTGATAGAGGGCTGTAAAAGTGAAGCACAGGCAAATAAAGCACGAGTCATAAAGTGATGATCTCAACGAGCTGCCAGCAAGAGATAAAACCCTTTATCTGTGCCTGTATGTAGATAACATACATATATATATATATATATGCATGTGAGGCACTGTGAGCAAGAACAGCACACGGGGTAAAGTACCTGCTATGTTTAATAAATCATTTATTTTGCTGCTGAATATCCAAAATACACTTCTGTAGAGATACTGCATCCAGCATCAAGAAGTATCACTTAATGAGCTCACAGATCCATTCTAGCAGGCATCAGCAGTAATGACAAAGTGATACAACAGAGCCAAACTAATGCAGAATGGATTTTCCTCTCACAAGAATAAATTCTTGGAGACAATAAAATCTTCAAAAATCAATTGTTATTAACAAGAAGCTCTCTGCTTTTCCCTCCTCCCACTTTGCCCCCCCCAAAAGTTTAAAAACATACTGCATTGTGCTCAGTTCACCAGAAAACTCCAGGGTTAAAAAAAATTTTAAATGGAAGGATATTATCACTAGACAAACAGTAAGAAATGACCTATTGTTTTTGTTTCTGAATACTGTTGCATAATCAGCATTTGGGAAAGCTTACAGGGGTTGAAGTAATTTCCACTGGCATGTCAAAGTGTTTGTAGCTCAGAAAGTCTCGAGATAATCTGATCTTGACAAATCACAACAAGTTTTGCACTGCAGAGGAAAAAGTCCAGCTTCTCCAGCCCCATTGCTCAGGAAATGCCCTGTGAGACACAGGTGGATTTGTCACCTTTCTTGACCACTTTAGACATCATGGACCAGCTATCAAAACCCCTCATCTGATTTCCTACAGGTTTTAATTTGCACTTCAATGGTTTCAAGATTCCTGAAGGTCACTTCTACTCCAGGAAAAAAGGAGACTGGGGATGGGCTTGTGGGCATAGGAGTATTTTTGTGAAGGGGAAGATAAGCTGCTTTCTTAGTAGAAGGTCGTCCCAATGCATGGGTTATCTCTACCTCCCCATCAGCTCCGTGCAAGGTTTATTTTAAGATCCTCTGTCAGACTCTGCACAGGGATGTTCCTTAGTGACACGGCTCAGTCTCAATTCCCAGTCTTCCAGGAAAAAGCCAGGACCAGGACAGACAGGTTAATAACACTTTCTATCATTAGCAAGATTAAGCTCAGCACTGACTTTTGCAAACTGTGAAGTGAGACTCCCTGTCTGCTGGAGGTTTACTTCAGTTCTACAGCACAACAAACAAGCCAGCAATCAGCAAGCACCACCAACCCTTCCTTTGGCACAGGGAAGCAGGAGAATTGACTCAGACACAGCACAGGAGGGGAAGCACAAGCTGACAGAAGCAGAAGGTGTCATTGGAAGACCTTGCACTGTAGGTGCCCAGGCAGTAAACCCGAAATGATCACTGACCTCTCCATCCCCTGTACCTTCCTCCTTCTGGCTGTGTCCCAGGGGTTTAACCTTGGCACAAGGTCCACTGGACTATGAGCAGATGAAGATAAGATACTTGAGAATGGCAGGCTACCAACCTTGTTTGTCCGTGGGTTGAGCATCAGTGGCTTGCCCTTCTCCTTCATGTGAAACCCACGGCGCGCCATGGCGCAGGGAGCGGCGGCTGCTCGGAGTCTGGAGAGCATCTTCTGCTCCTGTGCTGCACCTGGGCAAGGGGAAACACAACCAGAAATCACACAGAGCCAGTGTGCAGGCCCACCTGCTGTGAAAAATAGGTAGATGCTAAATAAGAGTCCTTAACACTGTAAATAACAACTGGAAATGGCCTCGTGGGCAGCCGGGAGGAGGAAAGAGGAAGGCTGTGGAAGGGTGAGAGTGCAGAAGTGAGTGGAGAGAACACAGAGGGACACTAATGGGAGCCAGCCTGATGATGTGGGCAGCAGCCAGCCAGCCAGCCAGGGAGCCAGCCCTCTGTTGGTATTGCCTTTCACCATAAACCCGGGCAGAACCGCCCGCAGCAAACATTAACCACCCGTGGTGACCACTGCACATGCCAGGGAGGGCACAATGACTCGGGGGAGGGCAGCCTGGAAACACAGCCTGAGTTTCTCTGACTGCTTCCTAACAATGAGGTTTTGTGGCCTGGACAACAGGAAGGAAAGAAACTCTGTCTATCAGCCTATTAAAATTGGATTAGAACAAAATGCAGAATTAAAGTGGCTAAAAAACCCCACTGGACTCTACATCTCAGGCTTAGATTTTTACAACTCCAAACCTCAAAGAAAAAAAGGTTATTTTCAGAGAGAATGTATCCTCTTCAATAAAGGATTTATCTTCTAACAAAATAAAAAAATTGTTAGTACCACTCAAAAGCCTAGTTCTAACCTTGCCAGGTTATAGCAATTCTTGAACCCATTTTATTCACCAATTAACCCCTCAGAGCAGAAGTTATCCCTTATAATGCAGTACCAGCAGGGAATGTGGACTGGACTCATCCCTCAGAGGTTATTGCACCATGACAGAGACAACAGCAACCACAGGACCGTGGCATGCAAAAAGACACACTGAGAGGCCACAAAGGACAGCAAAGAACCAGGATCACCATGGCAGGAAATCCCTTTCCATGGCAGCTGGTGCCCCATCCAAGACACAGCCAAGGGCAGTAAAGCAAGTTGTAAGGCATTTTTAAGGAATGAAGAGATGCATGGTTGGGATTTTTAATTTCTTCCAGATGGGAGACAAAATTGAATTAAGGAACAAAACCTCATTATCTTAAATACAACCTGAATACTTTAGAAGATGTCTCTATAATCAAATTTACACATAATCAGCTTTTAAGATGGTAGACTGGTCTTGCAAGTTGCAGTCTGAGGATTTACTCAGAAATCTTTCCAAGCATTAAAAAAATATGCAAACATTTAATATTTCCCATCATCATTTATGCCTGAGTTTCCCTTCTACCCATTATAAAGCATAGTGGGAAGCAGCTCTGACATTGAGAGGCAATCCCTTTCTCTCATTCTTTGTTTGTTTGTTCAGGCTCTGCCCAAAACCTGTATGTTTAGTTGCTCCGTGGTAAAGACCATAAATTTGCTGTGTGGAGACAGCAGGAATGGAAGCCTTGCCAGCACTACAAAACACAAACAACTGCTGCCTTTAATGTGGTCCTTCCTCCCCAAACCAGCAACCAGTGGACTGAGCACAGCTGGTCTGCGAGGACTCAGGGCAGCTGAAAACCAGGATCAGATAAGGGAAGTTAATTTTGTGCTGCAAAACAACCACCCTGTAGGAACAGCAAATTCAGTTTTAAGTGGTTTTAGTTCTGATTGCTCCTTTGCCATCGTTACGGGGTTGTGGGTCTACCTCCTCATGCACATGAGGCTAAAAATGGGCTGTGATTCCAGGTCCAAGCAAGCCTCATCCCACAATCCCATCAGCCTGGTGTCAGCGTGGCTTCAGTCAATGAGCAAATACCTTAAACAAGAAACTAAAAAGCTGGACAGACACCACACCTTATCTTACTCTAATTAAATCTAAATTACTCCATTGCAATTAATGAGCATTTAAGAACCAAACAAGATTGCAGCCCAGATTTCTCCTACCTTGACAAGACAGAGAGGAAAAGACTTCAGGGGTGTGATACAAATCTTACTTTCTTCTCTACTGTCTGGAAGAGGAGACTTTATCCTTCCTGAGGTGTCACACCAGCACCTAAAATGATTCTCTAGGTGGAGGTGTCTCAGATTCATAGTGCAAGGGCGAGGATCAAGTTTCATTTTCCAGCCAGTCCCTCTGTTCAGTTCCAAGAGATATGATTCCAGTTAATTTATATCCAGCATGAAACCTGACTGGTTACTCAGTCCTGAGCTCTCCTTCCCCTGCTCTTCTAATTGTTCCCTACTTCTGTTTCATCTCCCCCCTTGCACATCTCCTCTAACTCCTTTTGTCACACTTTTAAACCCATTTTAGCAAGAACCTGCCTCCAAAACTCACTTTAATGTGACTTACCCTGAAACCAAAAGCCAGCAATCCTTCCCCCTTCCCTGTCCAAGTTCCTGTGGAGGAGTGCCAGGAGCTTTGCTTGCCATGGCCCTCCATGACCCACCCTCTCTTCCCAGCTCCTCTGGCTACCAAATTTCTCCCCTGGCCACCAAAATTCTCCCCTGGCCTCGTGGGGAAGGATGAAGGGACAAAAAGACTCATGCTTTGTGCTCATATGTGCTGGGAAGCTGCAAGGACAGGTCCTGGAAGAAAGGTTCCCCAAACCACCACTTGGTTTTAAGGAGGTGAAAGGGCCAGGTCACAATGTTTTCTGGGAAGGTTTTTAAATGGTTTATCATGGTTTTGTAGAAGTGAGGCCAGGCTTGAGGGTGGCACTTTAACAGTAAGAAAAAGGAGAGAGGATTTTGATAGTAGAGGATGACAAGAGAGTCCCAGAATGGTTTGGGCTGGAAGGGACCTTAAAGATCATCAGTGCCACCCCCTGCAATGGGCAGGGACACCTTCCACCAGCCCAGGTTGCTCCAAGCCCTGTCCACCCTGCCCTTGGACACTCCCAGGGATCCAGGGGCAGCCACAGCTTCTCTGCCCAACCTGTGCCAGGGCCTGCCCACCCTCCCAGCCACCAATTCCTCCCCAATAGCCCAGCCAGCCCCGCCCTCTGGCACTGGGAAGCCATTCCCTGTGTCCTGTCCCTCCAGGCCTTGTCCCCAGTCCCTCTCCAGCTCTCCTGGAGCCCCTTTAGGCACTGCCAGGGGCTCTCAGGTGTCCCTGGAGCCTTCTCTTCTCCAGGTGAGCCCCCCCCAGCTCTCCCAGCCTGGCTCCAGAGCAGAGGGGCTCCAGCCCTGCAGCATCTCCAGGGGGGAAGGATGTCAGCTGAGGAGAACAGGGGGGCTGCACTGGTGTGAAAACACACACAGAGGAATGAGGTTGTGCAATGTCCTGAGAGGAGGAATTAGGAAAAAAGCAGCGGAACTGAAAGAGGAATAAAACTCCTGCACAAAGATGCATCAGCATAACCAGAACAAGGATCTCCACTTTCCCTTCAGTACTTTACAAGGCTGAGAACTAAACAAGACCATGATGTACCTCTAGAATGAATCCATTACAACTGGTTATTTTTGACTTAGTACTAGGTACTTGCTGTGTCACAATTTAAGGGAATTAAATGCTTCAGCATATCAGATCACAGCTCTCTGCTGTGCCTTATCAGGAGGCATCTGCCCAGGTCAAACTAAATACCAATATACACAAGTGCCCTTATCTGGGAGCAAACGTTTTGCTGGTGCAATTATGGATTAGTTAAACTGCAAAAGCTACTTTTAAGGGAAAGGTTCATCATACTCCTAAAAGGTACAATTACGTTGCTCAGAGAGTCAGGAAGCTCCGTGTCAATTAAAGCAAGGTCTGCTTCAATTACTGCACGGGCTGCCCGACCTGTGGATCACACCTTGCTGCTCAGGATAGTTCTCTGTGGACAGCAACTTGTGCTGGATGACTTTGCAGTCTTCCTCCAGTTTGCAGGGTGGTAAACACAAATGCATTCCAAGTGCTCCTGAAATCTGGTGTCAGCAAAGAGTTCCAGCCCTTCATTCTTGTACACAAATTAGCAAGGCCTGTGTGCCAAGAAACTTTTTTTTTTGATAACACTAGCTGAAATTACTAATTCAAGGCCACAGGGGCCTCACTCACAGTTTCCAACCTTTCAGGCCTCCTTGGTTTTGGGGTTTTAAGCCAGCAGACATTTTCTCTTACATCCCCACAGCAATCTATCCAGTGAGTCTGCAATACCCCAAGTCTGGTGTGGATGCACCACTGCACTGTATCCTCTTTTCTTTTTTTTCAGTAATAAGCAGACAAGCCTTGCCTACCCAAGCATGACACAAACCAGGCACACACTAGCTGGCTTCATCACCTCAGAGATGATAAAGCAGTCTAAAATTATTACATTAGGCTAGCACCAGCTACAAGCATGTCCCCACATGGGGATTTTGCTTGAAGCAGCTCTTCCTGCCCCCAGCACCCTGCAGCAGGGTCGAGGGGACACTTCCCTTCTGTAACAGGAGCACCCCAGCAGGGAGGGGCAGAGGGACGTGGTTCTGTGAAGCAACTCAACACCTCTGGCTCCCTGAGCTGGCCAGATGCTGCTGCCGAGGGGAGTTTTCAGGTTCTCTCCAGCAAAGTCCTGGGCAACCACTTTAAAGGGCATTTCTAAGGCACCTTGAGATCTGCAGATTAAAAGGAACAGTCATATGGGGAGGAGTTACTAATGAAATCTTCAGCAGCACTAAGTGGGTTATTTTGGAATCAGATCTTTAGCAAACTGAAATTACTTTTCTGCCCTTTTATTCTGAGGCAATCAATTCAGCAAGGAGAAAGAGTTGGAGTACTTAAGCAGAGTAAGTAAGTTCACAACACAAGGCCTGAAGCAATTCAGCAAATAAAGCACACTTAGGTGAACTCAAATGAAAGTAATTTCACAGCATCTTTCTAAAAAGAGTGTATGTGATTTACTTCAACTCACAAAACTGGAAAACCTCAAAGCACAAGCAGAAAGTAGAGCTGAACTATTTGTTATTGGAGTCTTGGTTCACAGAACCAGACCACATCAGAGACCTGTATTTATTTACATTAATGGGCCTGACCTGAATATTCTGACTCTTGAGAATCAGAAAGTCCACTGTCTTTCACTGTGTGCACCAGCAGTATTTTTGGCCTAGTCTGTCAGGAAGATTTATTCACATTCTTGATTTTATTCCATTTGTGAAACGGAGAGGGCTACTGGTAGTAAAGGTAAGGTCATCTAGATACACAGGACAAAGGCCTTATCCTGAAAAAAAACAGAAATACCATAGGAATAAACAGAAAGCTACTGATGCTTTATTCTGGAGAACTGGTACATCTCTCTGTTAGAGCTGTTCAGTTCAAAAACACGGATTTTTTGGGATACAAGTTGAGAGAGATAGACAAAGATGTTCTCCACAACAGCTGCACTTACAAAAGGGCATTCTTGCTGTGAGAACAACTTAGCAATAAGCACAAAGCAACTGAGCTGCTTGCTAATTCAGTGGCAATCAGGTGAGAAGCATAAGCCTGCCAACCACCCCTAAATGTCAGCGTGCAATGGCTAGGACTTAAAAAAGAAAAGCCCTGCTTGAATTACAGAGGAACCCGAAAACCAAACCATGCACAATGGACCAAAACTGCTCCTTCTGCTGCAAGCACCTCTAGTAAGAGATGAAAATTCAATTAGTACTCACTCAAGCTGGGCACACCACCACGCACTTTGACAGCTTCTCCCTTAGTTTGCAGAAGAACAAGCTCCAAACCTTGCCTGCTCTCACGCTGCTGACTCACTAGCCACCTTGCCAGGGGTTCAGTCCTGCCACTGCAAGGCACAAATTGCCCCAAAACACAAGCCCAGGATGAATTTTTAGAGGTTTTACCGTGTCTACCAGTGCATTAAGGCACTGCTGGCTGCACTTATACACATACACAGACACAAACACACACATAAACACACACAGACACACACGGGGTATTTGCAGAACACATGCCATTCCATCCCATTCTGCCCAGCGATCCCATTCGCCCACGTGTAAATAAATAAATGTGTGAGGGTGGCAAACTTCCCTCTGGTGCTGGGGCTGCTTGCTGGCACCGAGGACACAAAGCCAGCAAACAATCCCTCTGAATTCACTGGGTTTCATGAAGGGCCCTCTCCCCCAGCCCTGCACCGGCGTGCCGGGGGTTTTGTGTGGTATTTTTTTTTGTTTTATCGCTATTATTTCGCGGTGCCTGCCCTGCCAGCGCAGCCACCCCTGCTCTGGCGCGGGGAGGCCCTGCCGGGAGGAGGCCAAACACTGATATTGCTCTAAAAAACACCTCCCTGCCAGGCCGCACCAGCCGCCCTGCCCTTCCCCAGACCCGTATTTCTGTGGGATCCCCCAGGGTTAGGGTTAGCTCCCTGCGGCCGTCTCTCGGCTCCCTCAGCCTAACCCCGGCTGTCACGGCTCCCTCAGGGATAAAACAGCCCCAGGATGCTCCCTCGGGGATAAAACAGCCCGCAGGATGCTCCCCGGGCCCGCCCAGGCCGTGCTGGGGCTGAGGGCCAGCCGCGGCCACACGGAGCATCCCGGGCGGGTCCGTCCCCGCCCCGCTCCCGGCGGCCTCCAGCGCCTTCAGGAGCGGGTTTGTAAAGACACAGAGGCCTGTAAGAGTGTTACCGGAACGGGATCTACCTCCTGCTGCTGCTGCGGTTGCTGAGGCTGCTGCCCGCGGAGCGATGCCGGCCGGCGAGCTGCCCCTATGGAGAACGGCGGGAGCTCAGCACGCCGCGGGATCCGCCACTGAATGGAGCCAACTCGGGGGCGCCGCGGAGGGACACCCCGGGGGGCGGGCCTTGGGGGTGACTGACAGCCAGCGCGGCCAATCGGAAGGAAGAAACTCGCCGGCATGAGCGGCGTGTGGCCAATGAGCGTTCAGTGCCGCCCCCGCGGAGGGGAGATGGGGCCGTGAGTGGAGGGCGTGGTCTGTGTATGCTAATGAGGGACGGGGGAGCGAATCAGCGTGGAGGGGCGGGGCGAGAGGAGAGGGGCGGGGCTTGGGATATGGGGATGGGAATGGGAATGGGATGGGATGGGAATGGGATGGGATGGGGATAGAGTGGGGATGGGAATGGG
>VZUH01080965.1:36442-51880 GCA_013401175.1 Xiphorhynchus elegans
GGGGTTGGGGTCCACAGGTGTCCCCAAAGGGATATGGGGGGGACTGTGTCTCCTGGGGAGGAGGATGAGGAGGAAGGGCAAAGCAGGAGGAAGGCAGCGCGGAGCAGTGGTGAGGAAACAGGGTCCCACCACATGTGGTTTATTCAGGCAACTGGGGTGTGGCTGCTTGTCCTCACACTGTTCTCACCTCAGGAGAAGGGATGCCCTTCCCAGCTGGGCGTTCATGGTGTTTGGAGAGGGAAGGTCCAATGTTATGACACATTACCCCATCTCAGACCTCACCCCTCTCCTCTCCAGCCCAAACTCCGAGACATTTTCCAGGGTTGCAGGTTATGAGGCTATTAATTACAGAATCCCTGAATGGTTTGGGTTGGAAGGGACCTTAAAGATTATCCCATCTCAACCCCCTTGCCATGGGCAGGGACACCCCCCACTATCCCAGGTTGCTCCAAACCCCATCCAGCCAACACTCCTAGGGTGACTCAGAACCCTCATAGCCAAGAGTCCCACCTAACCCTGCCCTCTGGCAATTTAAAACCAAAATTTTTACTTTAAAAGGGATTTTTGTACAATAAGAACTCCATTTCTCTGTCTGGCACCGAACGTGATTCAAATGGCTCGATGCACGAGCCAAGAGAAGCAGAGTCACCATAGTAACAGCATCAGAGATATAAACCCACCTAATCAAAACCTCCTCCTAGTCTAATCAGGGCTGGGAGGCCCGTCATGAAGAGCACATTCAGCTGCTTTCCCCCCCATCAGCACAACTATGCTGGCCCCAAAATGCTTCTGAATAACGTGGTGCTGCACCTATAAACAAAAGGGAGGTTGCAAAAATAACCTGCAAGGTCATGACTTTGTGCCTGGCTAAAAATAGCCCAAATTGAAAGCGTTTTAAAGGGCCTGGCTTTGTACCCGAGTGGTGTAAATAACCACTGCTGTCTGTGGCTCTGGGCTGGCCGGGGATCTTGCCCAACACTCCCCATGAACAGCAGAGGCATCTGGTAGTGAAAGAATGGCTGTTTTGGGAGCTGTGTTGTATTTAGTCACAGCAGAGGAAAAGCTGTGCCCCAGGGAATGGGATTTGTCAGCCCTGGAAGGCTGAGACTCCCAGCAACAAGTTTTAATGGGAGGGAGGGCTGTGGTTTCCAGTCAGTGCTGCTGATTCTGCACCCAGGTGTTCCCACCACAGCTCAGTGACACTGGATGTGTTCATTCCCAAATCCAGACCTTTCTCAGGACACAGGTCATTGAGGAGATGCCCCACTGGAGCAGGGACCAGCCCTGGTCTGTTCTTCGTGCCCTGACACAGACACACAGCCCCAGGGGAGTCACTGAATCACTTGGGGTGGAAAAACCCTCCAGGACCACCAAGTCCAGCCATCCCCAGCACTGCCAAGGCCACCACTGACCCGTGTCCCCAAGTGCCACATCCACAGGGCCTTTAAATCCCTCCAGGGATGGGGACTCCACCACTGCCTTGGGCAGCTGGGCCAGGGATGGACAACCCTTTCAATTAAGAAATTTTCCCCATATCCAATCTAAACCTCCCCTGGCACAATTTAGGGTTGTTCTCTCTCCTCCTGTCTCTGGAGCAGATCCCAACCCTGCCCTGGATCCCTCAGGGAGCTGCAGAGCCAGAAGGTCCCCCCTGAGCCTCCTTTTCTCCAGGCTGAGCCCCCCCAGCTCCCTCAGCCCCTCCTGCTGCTCCAGCCCCTTCCCCAGCCCCGTTCCCTTCCCTGGAACACATTCCAACCCCTCAGGGTCTCTGCTGTCTGAGGGTCCCAGAGCTGCCCCCAGGGCTGGAGGTGCCCTGGGCTGGGACACACTGGGGCTGGCACAGCCCAGGGACCCCTGCCCTCCCATCACATCCACAACACAGCTCAGCCCACGTCCCTCTGGGGCAAACTGGGCTTGTCTCAAGGCAACACGGGTGCTTTTACCCCAACCTACAGGCACAACAACCCCTTCTGTCACAGGGCCCTGCTCTCCCAGCCTGTTCTTCACCTCGTACCCCTCCAAAGCCACCCCTGGTACATTTATAGCTGATCCAAACCACAGAACAGGAGGGGTGGCTGCTCCTTCTCCTCCCCAGGACTGGTATCACTATATTTGGTGCTCAGCACAGAGGAGTTTCTTTTGGCACACATGGTGTTGTTGCTTTGCAGTTGCCAAGAGATCGCCCTTGGAGCTCCCCAGCTCCCAAAAACCATCCACCCCAGCCCTGCCCTCCCTCCTGGCAGTGCCAGGGCAGCCTCCACTCACAGCCCACTCCCTGCACAGTGGGAATTCATTCACAAACTCTTAACACAGCTATCAGCTGTTTCATGACAATTCCATATTCCCTCTACACAGGCCATGGCATTTTACTGGGATTCCTTTTTGAAGGGAGCCAGTGGTCTGTGCTGGGGTAAAATGTGTCTCCCAAAATCCATCCTATCACTGTTGGAAGGTGTCATCCTTAAATCACATCAAGGTGGTTTCTTAAATCACTCCCACCCTCCTAAAACCGTGTTTTATTTCCCTTCTGAGTTTTCATAGAATTTGATAACTTTCTGCTTGTTTTTTCTCTCTTTATTGAAGAGAACTTCCTGTTCCATTTTTCTCATGATAAACTGTACTCACTGTAGCCACTTCCACCTGATAAACAGAAGACTTTTGTTTCTCGTTCTTGAGATAGTTTTGTCTCTCCTTTCTGTAACATTTCCAGTTTTTCAAATATCTTATTGAAGTGCTGGACTCAGTGTCCTTGTTTTTTATATCGCTGATTCTGGATGCAAATTAAAAATAAAATAAAACCTTCTGTAGTTGCCTAGATCTGTCCTTTCATGGTGCCACACTCTCAGTCCCATAAATACATTGATAATGTGGCTGGTATACATACAGCAAGTAATTATTTAAGCTGTGATATTAGTTTTTATCTCTCCCCAGCCTTGGAAGTTTTTGCAGAATAGACTAGTAAATAAGTTGCCTCTCAGAAGACAATTCCTGTGGTTTGATAAACACTGCAACCTTCAATTTATTCTCCTTATTTCTGCTAAACAGAAGTGTTTGTTATGGTTGGGCTAATCCTCATACAGAGAGGTCACCCGACTGACTCTTCCCATTTACATTTGAGGCTGTAGCAGGAATTAGGCAGTAAAGATGAATGTTATCCCAAGGCAAGGTTTGTGATGAAAAACAGCATCTTTTTTGAGACAAATTCCTCTAAAAGATAATACTTCTATCCACAAACCTTGCCTCTTCTTTAAAGCAACAACATTGACAAATATCTTTATAGGGTTTCCATTATTTTTATTCTGCTTCTGTTGAGTAATTTTATTCCATGTTTAAATTGCTGTTCTGCTTAAAATTCCTCATTGAGGAATTCCTCATTTTGTCAGGGATGCATGTAAATCTCACTGTAGATTAACAGGTCTGTCTGTTGCTGCTTTTTAAATTCATATTTTTCTTTCTCTCCTTTGGGTCTGCAGCCTCCTTTGGGGCTGGTGACCTGTTTGACCTCAGCCCTTGGGTCCTGCTGAGCTCCTGGACAGCCAGGGACGTGGAGAGAGAAACTGGGATGGGCTGACCAGATGGTGGTCAGACTTTTACAGTGATGCCTTTGTCCTCTGGATGATCTTCACTGTCACCCCCTTTATTGTGTCTCTCCTCCAGAGGCAGAGCTGAAGAGAGGACAGAAGGACATGGAGGGGTTGGATCCACATCCCTGATCAGTGTGACCATAACAGCATTAATTTAATTTGAGTCTGCAGCATTAATTTGAGTCTTGCAGCATTAATTTGAGTCTTGCAGCATCAATCTGTGGCTGTGAGACTCAATCTGAGCACGAAGAGTACAGAGGGGGAGCACTGCCCTCTTCTGATGGCTCAGAAGATGCCAGGTTGGAATTGTCACGCCTTTATTTGAGCAAAAGCACCAAACCCAGGGAAAATCACCGTGATTTTGCCAGCCATGGAGTCCCACTGAACTCAGCTCAGCTGGAAAGGGGTGTCACTCAGACCTCAGGGGACAGTCTAACCCATTCGTAGGCATTTGGTGACATTGCACCTGGGTTTAACACCTGCTTTTGTCTCCAAATGGATGTGGCTGACCCAAACAACAGAGGAAACTGCTGAAAAAATCCACTAACCTTCACAGGTCTCACATTGCACTGCCTCGAAATGCTATAAAGTGAATTTTCTGTACTTGTTAGAGCAGTGTAGTCACCTCAGCCCTGAATTCTCTGTCTAACAGAGTGCAGGACAACCCAGTTCCCTGCACAATAAGTGAGAGAAGAGCTCATAAACAGAACACTCGAGCTGAACCTTCAAATCTCACTCCTCCTCCAGGAGGGGGTTGATATTAAATAGAGGATCATTCACATAGGAAAAGATCCGGTCAAGGAAATACAGTTACATGATGAGTTTTTGCATCTCAAACAAAGAATAGAAGCTGTAAATTAAATCCTTTACATCAATTGTGCATGGTATCACTTTACAGAGTGCAGAGACATCTGCATTAGGGACAGTGGCAATCATCTCAGCTAGGAGATGTTCAGATAGGGAACATTGTACTTTTCTGACTGTTGATAAACTCCTGTGAGTGAAAGCTGAATGTTAACCCTGTCACAAATGCCTAGGAGGGATGCAGAACCACAAGAAAACTGGTGGCAGCACCAGGTTAGTGTTCAGAAAGATTCTTTTGAGCTCTTCCAATAGGTCATATACTTCTCTCTGAGAGATCAGGAGGAGTTCCCCACATAAATATTTAAATATTGCTACAAAGCATGAGCCCCTTGGGTTTTAAAAGCCAAAATTTGAATTTAGCCAGTACATCTGTCATGGATGGATGGATCTGTCATCAGTCCCACATGGGGAGAGGAACACAGTTCCTCCCTTCTGACCTTTTTTTTGGGGGGGGACAGTGAATGTGCTGTCGAAAAGATGGAAATTTACATTTTTTTAGCCACACAGATACAATCCAGGTGACCTGTGAGGACTCAGGTCACGATAAACAGCAAAGTGTCCTCCTCTGTTCTGACCTCTGCTGCTGAAACACCAACCCAGGCAAGCGTGCAGCCACACACATCTCCCTGATGATGATGATGATGATGTGCCCAAATAATTTCCTGGGAAATAAACCCTGCCAGATGTGGTTCAGAGCATCTGCTGATGTCACAGCAGCAGGGAGTGCTCACCACCCTGTAAACCCGGACCCATAATGTGTGATCCCATTATTGATCCCTGCAGGGGAAAAGGATGGTGTGAAGCCACCAGCCACTCTCCCGCAGCTTTGCTGAGCATCACAGGCACTGAAAAGGGGACTGTGCCAGAGGGGTGAGGGGACAGCAGGGCTCTGGCCCTGGGGGTGGCACCAGGGTGGGTGCCAGGAGGGTCTGACCTGTGTCAGGCAGTGGGAGAGCATGGCCACAGCCCGACTTTTATGGGGTTTTATGGGTTTCCCTGCGGAGGGCGGCCCGAACTCACCTAACACAGCTCATGGCTGCAAAGAGCTTTGTTTGAAGGCAAACAGAGTTTCAGGCAGGGAACACAGTTCCTCCTGTATGCCCAGTGGATGGGAAAGAGCTGCCCTGCACAGCGACATCCCTGGGACGTGGCCCCAAAGGAGCCCTTTATCCACCTGCAGCTCTGCATCCCAGATGGAGAAGGTATCCCTGTACCTGCTGGCAGTGCCTCAACCCACCACCCAAGCCCTGCTCCTTCCACAGCATCCTATCTCCTGGTTTTCCCCCTCTACACCCTGTTTCCCCTCTCCATCTCCTCACAGGGCACATCTGGGCTCTTTCACAGCTGCTGCTCAGCAAATGGCTTGGCTGGTCCAGCAGGAACCTCGGCCAGAAGTGGAGTCAGAGGGACTGGGGTGTGTGGGGTTGGTCTCTGCCCCATCCCCTGCAGGATCTGGGGCAGGAGATGGGTTCCCTGCAGGCTGCCACTCGTTGTAACCTCACTGCCCCACACCAGGTGACCTTCAAAGGTCTCTTCTAACCCAAACCAGTGATGCTCCTCTGGAGATCCAGCAGCACAGAGGGACCACACCGCTCCTGGGAGAACCACCCCAAGTGGCAGACAAGGGGACGGAACAGCTTGGCATTTACTGGCAGCTGCTGTGTTTGAGGAGCCTAATTTAGGGAGACAAAGCACCTGCTGCCAGGACAGACCCTTGGTGGAGGGATGACAAACAGGTCTTGCCCATGTCTGGTTTTTAATGAGCCACTTCAGTCGGTGTGAAATGTCAGCCAGCGCCTCTGGAGACAGAGGAGTCACAGCCAAGGAAGATGCTAAGGCTCCTGCTGTTCAGCCCCTCTGTAAATGGCTCTGTGATTAAATATTTCAGTTCGTTGCTCAGCAGCTCTTCGGGCTGGCATTTTTGCCACCGTTGCCTTGGGTTCCCTGTTTGTTTTTCCATCAAAGACTGAGCGTTATGGGGGGCACATGAACTGCCCCTGCCAGGGCTCTGCAGACACACCACGACATGCCAGCATCACCTCTGTCCCCATCACGGGAGGATGCAGGGGCTCACCCAGGCCAGGGAAGCCTGTCCAGCCCCAGTGGCACTGGGAAGGTGTTGGGGTGCAGCTCTGGGAGCATCAGCTGGATGAGAAATGCAGCAGCCATGGGTCACAGGTGCCATGGGCCATGCACAGGCAGCACGAGCCCCTGGTTTGCTGATAATTTTGGCCAGAAAATCTGATTTCCTCTGCACCCTTCTGTAGGAAGAGAATAATGAGCTGTCTGGGCTGTGGCACCAGAGAGCTGCTCAGCAGGCTGAATTAGTGGCAGAAGCACTCAAATGTAAGGCCTTGTTTGGCTGCAGTGACAGCCTTTTCAGCCTGTGATGAATAACCATCATATACCATCTTCTCTGGAGAGAGAGGCTTTTCTTCTTCCTCCTTTTCAGAGCTGAAAGCTGTGCAGGATTACACAAGGAGAACCTGGAGGCTCCTCCAAACCACTTTTAGCTGTGTCTGGGAGGGTTCTCTCTCGTTTCTGAACCTCCCTGGGGACTGCTGTGCCAAATGATTGACTCTGGAGCCTGAGGACACTTTCTCAGGTGCAGATCTCCTGCCTGATGAGACTCCCCTGGTAGGATGTGAAATCTGCCCATCACAAATACCAGGTTCACCAAACTCATAAAAACATGAGCTGCTCTCTCAGGGATGGAATAATTTGAGTATCAACCCCTTCCAGCAAGCTGGAAAAGCAGATGGTTTGAATGTGGACAGCTTGGATCCTCAGGGCATCTATTCTGTGGTGTGCTGAGCTCCTGGTTCTATTCCTACAACAGTGCAGAGCAGCTGTCATCACGAAGAAGGAATTCACACCTCCAGAGGTGAAGGGGGACTGAGAGATGTGGCTGAGCTTTGTGATGAGAGGGAAAGATGGAACTGTAGGGATGGGATCACACCTTCCCAGTCCAGAAGCCTGACCCAGAGGCTCATGAAAATAAAAGTGTGTTCCTGTACGTGCACACACAGAAGTTCTGCTGTGCCTGTCTCACCCCAGTTCATGCACATGGTGCATTCTTTCACCTTCCACCTCAATGCTGTTGGGTGTTTCAGGAGTTACCTGGATGACTGGTGCCTTCCCAGCTGCTCATGAGCACATACCCTTTGCAGAACAGAGAAAAAATGCCTTGGGCTGAATCAATTTTCTTCCCTTACTGAGTGCTACTCCTTGTCAGGGGGATTTCATCCCCTCTGGACACTCAAGTGCTCTCTTTCCCATCCCATCTCCCCCTGGAAATGTGTTTTCACTATGCTCACATGGGAAGATTTGTGTCCTGAAGACTCTGCTCTGGCCAGCCCCTCTGGCACTGAAATTGTCAGCAGGGGACAGCAGGACTTAGGGCCAGACAGCATTGTATTTTATTATATTTTATATTTTTTATTTATTTCTTTATTAAATTGTCACCCTGAAACCAATTTCACCCTATCCATATGACATCAACCCACCCTATTCTTGCCTGGAGAGCACTGGGGCAACCACATGGGAACACAAGGCTGCCTGTCCCATCACCCAGTCCTGCCTGCAGCCAGGTGGTAACTCATCCTGGGGCTCAAACTCCCCTTATCAATGAGTTCAAGCTGTTCCACTGATCTCCACTTCCCTCCTGAAACGCCAGCAGGACTAACAGAAGTGTCCCAGGGTCTTGGAATGAGTATGGCAATACCCACAGAGCAGCAGCCAGCCCAGCACTGCCATCTCCACGGGCAGGGACACCTTCCACCAGCCCAGGTTGCTCCAAGCCCCGTCCAACCTGCCCTTGGACACTCCCAGGGATCCAGGGGCAGCCACAGCTTCTCTGCCCAACCTGTGCCAGGGCCTGCCCACCCTCCCAGCCACCAATTCCTTCCCAATAGCCCATCCAGCCCTGCCTTCTGGCACTGGAAAACCATTATCCTTGATATCAGAGCCAATCCTGCACACTGATCATTCTTACCTGCTCTGTTCTGCTGACAGACCTATAAAATTTAGGATAATTACCCCAGGTTTTGCCCAAGGTATTTATACCACCCCCAGTAGGATGTAGGTAGGAATTCCTATGGATAGGAGGACAGAGCCAGTGCCCAAGGACTCATCAGCAGTCACTGGGTGGGCTCTGAGTGGGTGGGCTCCCAGTTCACACCCTGGAGCACCTTCCCCTACACCTACTCCCCTTTTCTGGGAGCAATATCATACATTGCTTAAACTTAAAACACTGCAGTACACACAAACACTCCATACAAGAGTGTCACACAAGGAAATTAATCCTATTTCTCAGTGCAGTCTGTGCTGTCAAAGATGTACTTGGATATAATCTCTCCAGTGCTTCATAAAAATTTATACAAACTCCCTAAACCACCTCATTTTCACTGCAACATTATTCAAAGGAACCCTTCTGTTGCAATCCATTCTGCCACAACCCAAGAGCTGACAGAGGAAGACCTTGTGAGAAAAGGTTGCATTTCTTACAACAAAGTATTCTATTTTTTTTTCTTTTTTTTTTCCCCTTTGTTTGTTTTTGGTAAATAAAATCCTGCTCTTTGAATTCAGCAGCACGAGTGTTAGAAACCAGCTCCAGCAGTGCCCAGATGGCAGCTCAGAACACCGTGGTGATCAGGGCTTTTGGAAAAGTGGAGATGCACTTTGAGAGGCTCCATTCACCCCAGCATTGTGCTGCTTCAAAACCAAGCTCTGCCTTTGAAAATGTCAGAGGCAACTCTTCACGAGCAAACACCATATGGTGTATTTGTTCTCTTCAGTTCCTCTTGGAACCAGCAGAAAAAAAGCGAAAAAAGAACATTTCAGGCCTTAAATGAGTGCATGCCACACTGTACACTGTTCTCACTGCAAGCTCTCCAAAACTGTGGATGGTGGATGGAATTGCTCAAAGGGACAGGACTGATCACTCACAGCCCAGTCCCCAAGTCCACCTGTAAAATTCACTGTGTTGTGGTTTTACACTGGGATCCAGAGGGGATTTGCATGGGAAAGACATCCCAGGGTGTCCCTAAAACCCCTTTAAATGCAAGATGAAGTTGATTTTTTCATTACTCTAATGGCAGAGCTCTGAAGATCTGGTTAGTTCAGCCCTGTGGTGGCGGAGCAGCTGCTGAACTGCAACGTGATTAAAAATAAACTGCAGCAAAAATAGTCACATATTTGTGACTGGGGAAGAACAAGCACCAGGCCAGCAACAGAACCATCAGAGGCATCATTTTGGCATCCAAAGGAGCTTCTAAATCACCTCCCTGATGGATTCCCAAGCCTTAGATTGGGGTGAGTGGTGGAAGGACAGATCCTTGCACAACCCACTGCATCATTAATGACAGCAGTGCTCCTTTTTATCTTTAATTAAGGATCACCTGTGCATTTATTGAGACACCTGATGGGAAACCTTGCACTGAAATCATTCTTCAAGCACCAGTTTGCAGAAGTCACCACACTGGTGACAAGGCCTGAATTCCCTCAGACCAGTTGCACCAGTTCAAAGCAAAGCTGGGTGAGAAGCAACCCAGCACCAAATAACCCCAAATAACCCCAAATAACATCCATGCAATGCAGGTGTTCGTGGTCATTCCACGAGGTCTTTTCCAACCTAAATGAATGTGGGAGAAACCCAGACACCAGTAATCAGAACAAACATTTCAAGCCTCATAATAAGCAAAATAATTACACGCTACCATGCAAGGAAGGCTCAGGCCTTACATTTTATTGTAGTAGATGAAAAACAGATCTGGCTTGTGATAGCTGAGCACAGTCAGGTAACAAATTAAAGCCATCTCTCATATCCCCTTTTCCCAGCATGTGACGCTGAGGTTTTAGAACAACATTAAATATAACAGTTCATGAAGCAAGATGGAAAATCTGGAGTGGTGGCAACACGTTCTGCTTGCTTCATATCACACTTTAACTGTGGGCCCTCAAGACAAGAGTCAAGAGCAGGATTGTTCCTTTTGTGGCCATAATAAATAGTCCTGAAGACCTCTGGTGAGGATGCAACAACCCATGGAAAATGGCTTCTGGTTTTGGAGGACACGTGCCAGGGGACACTGGTTGCACCCTCTGTCAGAAGGGAGAGTTAAAAGTCACCTCTCACGCTGCTGGTTGTACCTTACAGGTTCAAGCCCCGTTGACATCTAATTCTCCACTGATGCCTCTGCAGTGTTGGCGTGTCCCCCACCAGAGGATGGGCATCATCAGCTCCTCTTCTGGGTGGCACTGGGGAGGGATGGGACACAGCCGTGGCTCTGGCACTGCCTCCTGTCTCGGCACACACTCAGGGGAGCCCAGCAACCAGGGCTGGACTGGGATCCACTCCAGTGCAGAGGTCGATGCTTCCTGGTGTCTGAATCTCTCCCACCACCAGTGAAAGTGCTGAGCTTTAGCTGAGGTATATCAGTTATCTGAGACACACTGGAAAACAATCCTCTGTTTCTCCTTCATTTCCCCTTTCTAAACCACTCTGGGGGACGTCCAAGAGCTCAAAGCAAAGACCAGACACAAATGGCTTTGCTTTCCCAATGTCTTCCCCATCCCTGTCCCAGGACTTCCAGCCATCCCATCCCTGCCCCAGGACCTCCACCCATCCCATCCCCAGGACCTCCACCCATCCCATCCCCAGGACCTCCACCCATCCCATCCATGCAGCTTCACACCTGTGCTGCCAATCAGCAGGAGTGATGGCATTTCCACCACCCCAAGGTGAGATCTTCACGGTAAGAAGATGTTTTTGGAGACCACAAGGTCTCCTGGAACAAATCCCACATCTGATCCCACCAGGAAGAGAAACCAGGGTTAGTCCAGTACACACTGCTGTTAGTTATTTGAGTCTCATATGAATTTTCTTCACATCTCAGAGTATGTAGCAGATTGCTCATTAAAAGGGTAGAAATAATTTGTGTGGGAATAGTTAAATACGGACCTTGGAGTTCCTAAGGACAGCAGTTCCTCTCCTACAAATGGGAGCTGTGCCATTTGTAACAGCAACACAGCAGCAAGGAAAGCAGAGACTGCCTTTTGTCACACTATTTACAGGTTTTCCACTTAAAAAAACTGCCGAGTTTGGTTAAATACAGATACAGGACCTTTCTTCCACATACAAACTCTCGTTAGCTGATTAATTATTAAGGTGCTCAGGAGTGTGGATGAAAACAGAAGTTACAGTAGATCAGTTGTGTCTTTGTCTATTTACACACCAGTTATTAATCTGATGCCACAGAACTGTTGTTTTCTTCACAGGATCTTTGTCAGGATGCAAAACAGTAGTACTTTAATTCCTTTTTCAGGAGCAAAGGTGGGTGCCCTTGCTGAGTCTGTGTAGCTGGTGGTGCCAGGCAGCATCACACCCTGTTTCCAGCCCTTCCCACTGGGATTTGCTGGGCTGCTGGGCAGGACTCAGAGCACCAGGCTCTTACACCAAAATGCACCGTATGTGGCCCCCCAGATCTACCCCGTGCAACAGGAGGGGAGAATTCAGGTGTGAGAAACCAAACCAAGACAACGTGCTTAACAAAAATTTTGTCTTCCTACCAGAAAAAAATAAAACAAACCCCCAAGTGGCCCATATTTTTGTAGGTCAAATTTCTTCCCCATTAACATTCTCAAAGAGTTATTTTCTGTCTGATGGGCAAACTCTACCTCTAGTTCCATTCTCTGCTGACCAACAGCCGTCCACAGACACTGCCTGGCATCACTTCTCTCCGTACCTGTTCTCCCACAGGTGCCTCAGAGGAGCTCAGGGTTTGTTTTTTAGGGAACCTGTCAAACCACGACAGGACTCCGACCACACTGAAAATGCTGATTTTTGTCCTCGTCATTTTAAGTTGCTATAGAAAAAGAAAGGTAAAGAAGTTGATTTGACTTCTGTTTGTAAACCTACCATGTACTGTCGTTTTTCCCCCTTGTACATTTCGGTCCCAAACAGGTCCCAGAGATTGCAAGGCAAGAGTGTTAAGGCAGTGTAAGTAATGCAGTATTTCATTCCCACCTCTTGACCCACCCCCCTTAGAAGGCATCAAGAGGGGCATGTGGTTTGTGCTCGCCTTTCCCGAAAAAGGCATTTGGTACGGCGTGAAAAATGGATCTCAGTGACAGTGGGGAGCCACTCAGCCCCAGGAGGAGGAGGATGATGCAGGAGGGCTCCCCTCACCACCGCTCCTTCTGGTACACCTCTGCCTGCACCATGTCCCCGGGGTGCTCAGAGATGCAGGCCCCGTTGATCTCACTGAGCTTGTTGTCCGGGAGATCCTCGGGTTTTGTGCAAAGCTTCAGCGCCCTGGAGATGAAGACGTCCAGGTCGAAGTCAGGGTCTGCCTCCCTGCCCGCCTCGGGGGGCTCCCTGTGCAGCCGGTGGGGGGAGGATGGCAGGCTCCTCTCCTGGATCTCGGGGACAGAGCTGGGACACTCCAGCCCCACCTGCGTGCTCTTCACCCACTGGGCAATCTCCAGGAAGAGGTTGGACGGCTCCTCTTCCAGCGACAGCTCGGCTGCAGGCGTTATGGTCGCTCTCTTCCAGTGGGATAAATCCAGGATTAGCTTGGGCTCTGAGTAGTGATGGGGTTTACTGTCCCTCCACAGCAGCTTGTCCAGGTAGGAAGGCGACCCCACCTTGTAATCACACGATTTCCCGCAATCTGCATCAAAAACCCGGTCCATGGATGAGTGGGACAGCTCCAGGAACCTCTCCGAGCTGCTCTGTGAGTATTTCCGTGGGTCCACCTGTGCCTCCTCAGCCGTGGGCTCCGACCCTGCCCGGGGGTCCCGCTGCACCTCGTCCATGTCGTGGTGTTTGTCGTGTCTCCAGTCCAAATCGGAGGAGAGGCTGATGTGATACCTGTGACAGACACGCAGACAATGGCTCTGTTGGGAACAGCAGCACTCAAACCCAACCCTCCACTGCTAGTTCTGCCCTTTTCTTGCCAATTACCCCTTACTTGCAGATCTCCAATGTCTTATTGGCATCAGAGACCTTCTTGTGTGTTAAACAGCCAGGGGGTGAGTACCTTAAGGATCTGAGATGGGACCAGGAGCTGGAATAAAAGCCCAACAACCAAGCCCACTGGCCCCTTCCTTCAGCCCCTCATCACCTTCCCTCCACTTGGAATTAGAACACAACACCAGAATCAAACTATCCCTCAGCCCACAGACAAGTAGCAGGGTGTGAGTGCTCCTTGTTTGGTGCCACAAATGTGAGAAATGAGCTTAAATCCCCACTGAGACTGGACATCACCAGTTTACTCTGACACTGGGGGACCAAGAACTTCCCTGAAGGGTCACCTTGCTAACTAGTAACTTACCAAGCCAGTTGAACTCCCTTGATTGAAATTACCTGACAACACCCATTCTTAGCCATGCTTTTCAAAGTGACATCTAATTTACTGTTCCCTGAGTGATCTGCCTTTAAAAGACACGTTATCCCAGGCACTGGGGCTCTGTCACAGCCACAAAATGCTCTTCAGGTGTCCCACAACACACAGGCAAAATAATTTCTTGTCTCCAAAACAAGTTTGTGTTGCAAAATTTACAGCCCCGTAGCATCAGTCCCAGCTTCTTGTGTCACACCAAGAAAGCCAAGAGATAAAAAGGTGACAAGGTGACCTCCAGCAACTGATTTGGGGACTACAACTGGAGCTACGGGGACACACTGAAGACAGATATCCTGAGGAAAGCTTCCAGCTTTACCTAATTGACCTGGTTGTGTGGCCCCCCAGCCTCCACCCTGACACTTGTTCACTCAGGCAAAGGCATTAATAATAGTGATTTCTTTAGGTAATGTCTTCAGTGCCAATGAAATACAGTGACAAGGAGATTTAATTGCTATGCAGAGAGGAACAGTGATGCAGACATCCTCAGCCAGCTCATTCTGCTCAGCTGGAAGAAGCTCTATAGGAAAATTAACCTAGTTAATTCTTAGCTGCTTATTTTGTCCTCTCTGGGACTGGCCAGTAACTGGGGTAATCATCTAGCATAAGAGGGATCCCAGCTCCAGGCTGCTCTAAACTTCCAGTATGGCTTTCAGCAAACCATTTAAATGTCAATACAATAAAGGATTTTTTATAAGACCCCCGTATTTGTGGTCTCTGGGGCTTACACGCCTTGAAAGGTGATAAATGCAATACTCCAAAACCAGCCCTGTCCCCAAAAAGGTACAAGAATTGCATTATTGTATAATCTGAGAAAAATTAACTAGAGGAAAAGAGGACAGAGGGAAGGGCTGTGGAATCACTTAAACTCACATGATGACAACACAGGCTGTGAATAAAATCAGGAACAAACAGGTACTCGGTAACTTGCAGATTCAACATCTGCTCCCTGGGGAAATCCATGATGAACCTCTTGTTGGCTTGGGCCAGAATTACAATGAGGTGTAAAGAAGGAAAATCAGGATCTGGCACACGTGTGATGGAATCCAGTCCAGAGCAGGTCAGAGACTCACCAGTCAAACTCTGCCTCAAGAATTTAAGGCAGTGCTTGATCTCTGGCCTGTCCTTGGGTCCCTTACCTGTCCCAGTTGGACATCTGGCTCTGGTTGGCTTCCATCAGTAAAATGTCATCGATCTCGTCCTCAATCCGGAACGGGTGCTGGGACACTGGCTCATCCTCAGGGCACGAGTACTGGCTCATGTAAGGGTGCTGCAGACCCATCTCGGCCGTGAGTCGGTCCATGGGGTTAAATGTCAGTATTTTCTCCAGAAAATCAATAGCTGTGAAGCACAGAGAAACCAGCTCACTAATTCCTCAAAAGCAGCTTGTGTGTCACCCACAGTGCTGAGATCCCAAGTGGAACAGACGTATCACACCCCAAAATGACCTTTGGGTGGTGCTGGGATTTGATTCCACGCTCCCAGATCCATTCAACAAGCACATTGCACATCAGAAAACTGATTTCACATCCTGACACGAAACTGAAGTGGATTAGATTCATTGCAATTTTTAAAAGCCTTTGGCGTGACCA
>VZUH01080990.1:0-17874 GCA_013401175.1 Xiphorhynchus elegans
ACTCTTGACTCATACTCCACTAAAGTTCCCTCATTGTTTTCTGAAAACACTGCCAGTTGTTCCTATATTTGTACTTGGAGCATTCTGTATTTGAGCAGTTGATTATTTACTCCTTCCAAGTGCAGCACTTTGCATTTGTCCTTATTAAATTACATCCTGATTTTTTTTTCCAAACAAACTCTTAATGCTACCACCGTGTTTTTCAGACATTTCCATTTTCCTGTTTCCCTCAAGTTTAGTGCACAGATTTCCTATTTCATTTACAACCTGGAGTAAGCACACTGAGAAGAGGCCTCTGCAAAATCTCAGCTGGCAATTGCCACTTTGGCAGTGAAGCACTACCTACTGTGTGGCTTTCTAATCAGCTCTGTAACATACTACTATTAGTTTTTAATAGCCCAGCCCTCCTCAGGCTGCACACAGGAACATTAGGCAGGGCTGTATCCCAGACTTGGGGATTTATAGTTCCCTGTGCACCAAGGCTTGCCTGCCCCACAGAAGCAAACATGTATGTTAAAACAGTTTATAGGAAAAAGGCAATGGTTGCTGTATGAGCCCTTGTTAATTAAAGTACTTACATAAAGGTTACCTGTCCTGGTATCTTCCCAGCACCTGGAATTTGTGTGAGTTCTCCTGTTCTTTCATAGGGCACTGTTTGCTTTTTACCAGCCTCTGTCAGGGGAGAAGATGAAGTTCCCTTAATTTCAAAGGTAGCCACTAATTAAGAGCATTGTTGTCGCAGTGAGATTCAGCCACCTTGAACCTATTAGCATATCTAAATGCCATCAAACCTTTCATATTCCTGCATAAGCTCTTTTGGCTAATGTTATTATTCATGTCCTGTATTAATTATATTTTATATTGGTTGACTTTTTAAGTTAAAAAAGATTTGGTTCTTTGGCTAGGGTGAAATCCTTGGAGAAGTAGTAGCCACATTAATGGAGAACAGCTTCATTTTTCATTATTAAACACTTGTGTAATTATTGAAACATTCCTAAAAGCTTGATTTCAAACTCTTCATCATATTACTTGTACCCTCGGATGGTTCTCTCAATGCTAATATATGCAGGTAAAGTAAGTAATTAAAATAAGTACATTTTTAATTAAAATAGAGCAATCAATTAGACCTTTGATTAGTAAACAAACCAGGTACCAAGAGACATAATTACTAACTTGCCATCCTCCTCTGCTCCCAAGTGACTTTTTTATCTCTCAACCTGATCTGAACAGAAATTGTACAAATTGTGCAGATTCAAACTGTTGTTTGGTTTTAGTTCTCTATTTTAAACATTATTGTGGGGAACTGTCAGTACCAGCAGTTCCAGTTGTTGTTCCTTTTAGCGAATGTAAATCGTGTTGATTTTAAAATCAAACCAACCATTTGAACTTGCTGAAAATAAAACTTGGAGAGATCCAGACAGAAATCCTTTGTGATCTGCAGTAAAGCCCCCGAGCCTTCCTGCTTCACAGTGGGTATCCTATGCAATCTCACTGCCATTAGTTTGGAAATTTGGGAAGTACTTTCTTAACTCAAAAGACTCATTCTTGATTTAGATACCCACCTGGGATCTGAGTGCCCAAAAAACTACTTTAAGCACAAAAATATAGAAGGAAATTTAAGTGCTTGTTATTAAAACTGCAATTCTGCAAGTCCCACATTTACTAATGGGAAATTGTTTCCTTAGGCAATTTTCAGATAAAATTCTCCCACAGTTTTTAGGGCAGGAACCAGAACACGAATCCCTCCAACCTGGGCAGTCCTCCTAAGCAAAGTAAACTTTAAAGAGTTCTCTCTCACTGCTCCTCTGTTATACCTGAATATTATTAAAATCTGTTTCGATCCACTTCTATTTTGAATGTAGGGATTTTAAAGGACTCCTATACTTTAAATTATTGATTGCAAGTGCATTGATACCTTAAGTATAATATATTAATATAGCTACTAATCTGAAAAGGTGTTTTGTACATATTTATATTTTACTCCTTGTGCTTTTCTTACAAACAAATCACAGAGGTCATTACTCAGTAGAGAAAAGGTATGAAAAATAAATTCCAGATTATACTCTCCAGTCATGGGGTAAGTAATCCTGGCATGACAGGAAAATGGGTGCAAAGGCTTGTATCAGAACAAGAAAATTACTGATACAAAATTAAGTGGTGTACAGTTGAATGTGAGTTGTTAGTCATTCTTTTAGTTAATGTGCAGTGATTCAACATTTAACACTTCTGTATTTTTGAGCACTCAAATAATCAGACTTTTGGTATTTAAAATTTATGTGAACATTTTACACTTACATATTTGATAAGTAACTTGGTGGTTAACAGTTACAACCACATGAAAACAATGAAAATTACTTAAAAGACTATTTGGACTAGTTTGAAGTGTGAGGAAAAACCAAAATGATCTTTTCATCTCCAGCAGTTCAGTGTCTGTTGCTCAGTTAAAATGCAGCTGGAGTTTATACAGGGTTAAGACAGCTACAGATAAATGAGAATGTAAATATTCAAGAAAGGAGATTGCTTCTATTCAGCCTGTGCCTAAATCATATAAGTGGAATAGGAAATCTGGAGATGTTTGTGTCTTTCAGGAAAAACCTCACACGAGTGCTTGCATGTCAATATGTGTGTGATGTACCTAGTGAGCCTTTTCTTGAGGAGGTTGCCATAGCAATGCAGATTTCACAACAGTACAGGTTAAATCATCTCCAGTTTAAAAAAAATAGTTATATTAAAAAGGGTCATTAGGTAATCCCTCTGTCCCTCTAACCTTACCTCTTGCCAAAATGTGATCTAAGAAATAAGGAAGAGAAAAAAGGAATCACACTTGTTTCTGACTCCTTGCAGAAAGAAGCTTATTCTGTAGTCAGAATGCTCACTTAGTGTATGAAATTCTTAGTTTCAACAGAAATTTCTTTATGCTTTATGATTGTTAATTAAGTTTACTACATTGAATGGTTGCCTGTTACCTAGCAGTTCAGATTTAGGGTAGGTTATGTTTGTTTTTCCAAATTAAAAGTATGTGTGCTAGGAAGGAAAACATCCAAGCAATAATGGCACATTAATGAAGAACAGTCATCCCGTTTGTCAGAACCTTAATGACATAGTGATGTAAATCTGTATGGAGGTGGGTTTGTATATAGAAACAAACACCTAAAGGGAAGGGGTGAACAAACAGGACACCTAACTAGTGTTTATTTATTCTCTATTTGGATAAAATTAACGAAGCTATTTTATTTTTCTCCTCATCTAATTGCTGCAGGTCTGTAGTTGCATAAATCACAGCAATTTCATTGACCTTAGCACAATTGTGCCAAAGTACATCTTCTGAGGCTTGGGTTTATACCTAATTTAACTGATAACACATTTTATCTCAGCTACATTTTATCTTGTATCTTTCAATTATATTATTTCTTAGAATTTGCATAACATATATCAATAGCTCTACTTAATAAATCAATACTTTTAAAGAAGCCTTTTTTTAGAATATATTGTTAGTTCTTAAAATATTAGGCTGCAATTTTAAATCCAAGAGCAGCATCTTTTTAGATCATCTACAGTACGGATTTGCAGATATTTATGGGAAGCAAACTGGATAAAATGGAATTGCTATAGTTCATTGCCAGGTTTCTTTGCTAAAAATGGAGCTCTACAGAATGCATTATTTGTGGGTTTCAGTTATGAACTGTTAAACTAGAAAAGCACTAAGGAATTAATAACAGATGTAAATGAAAGCCCAGCAATATCTGAAAAACTGGGAATACTGTTGAAAGAAAGGAAGTTGATGTTATGCACCTGGCATCAATTGTTCCTTACTTTAGGAAAAGAGAAAGGGTGTGTGCAGTGGTTGGAGCACATTCTCTACAGCCAGAGGCTGAGAAGGGCTGAAAGGCAGCTGGTGTGGCTGAGGCCTCTGGATCTGGGAAGGAGCTCTGCAAGGAAAAGGCACCAGCTGGTGAGAGCTGCCTTGGAGCAGGGGTGGTGTTCTGCAGGCAGCAGATAGAGGGCTACCCAGACAGGATTTACAGCTCTTTAGAACAGGGCTGTAGCCATGGATCTCCTCAGCAGCACAAGACTGACCACATACAAGGAAAGGAAAAAAAAATCTTTGGTGTGACACCTGTCTTCCAAATATACTCCTGTTATTTAAAACTCAAACACTGATTCTAATGGCTGGAATTTGCTGTGGTATGTACCCTAGCTTTGACTGCAGACAGCTGATTACCACACTGATCTGTGGGCTACATAAAGCCTTCCTCTGAATTTAAGAGCATCAGTCGAAATAAATGCTCCAGTGAGCCAACACTGAGTAGCATTGCTAGATTTCTGCCCAGCTATCACAGCTGAGGGCTGGTCTCTAATACTGCAAACTGGCCACATGTAGAGCAGTGTCCTGGGTCCTGTCTGTCGGTGAGAAAGCTCTTTTGACATCCTCCCACTTGAGGCTTGTACATCTGAGCTGGTTGTTCAAAGACAGCCAAGCTGGAAAGTTTTAGGTGAGCCTTTTTACCAGTTTATGTTGTGAGCGTAATATGAAGAAAAAGAGGGGATTTTAGAATTCAAAGAGACAAGTAGGGAAGGATGGAAGAGGGGGGAAAAAGCATTTCTTAGTTGCTTGAACTATTGATTCTATTTATTAATACCTGCATTTGCATCCAGAGGCCTTCCTTAAGACACAAGTGCCCTTCTTCCCAAAGGCATAGGAACACTTTCTGCTCTTGAAAGTTGCTCATTAAGAAACACTAATTTCAGAAAGTGTCTGGCATCAGAAGAGTTCCTCAGCTACATCCACAGGGGCAGAAATGCAGCTGTGCACGTTCTGTTGGCCATTTTGCATTCAGTAACTGCGCAACCTGCAGCTTGATTTCTGTAAATATTAAATATTTAATTTACTTATTAAACATTAAGGCTTATTAAGGCGGAGAGACAGATGGTTCCCAGTTTTGTGTGGTGGGCAGTTGTGTGGTTCCTGGAGATAAGTATTGTGGAGCTCAGGATAGAAAGAAATCTCAGTTACATTTAGGTGCTGTGAGTCAGATCCACAGCTGGTGGAAATGAGTTCCAGAGATACTGATGATTTCTCTGCTGCGTGGAGTTGTCCACTGGAAAAGCAGGCCCAGGGAATTCTGGCTTTATTGTGAACAAAAATGTGTTTTATTCAAAAGCTTGAAGAAGTTTCCCTTGTTTACAGTGATAGTGATGAGTTCACAGGACCAGAGCCCTGCCTGAATCCTGGGCTGGTAATGCAGGTGTTCTCCCAGCTCCTGTCAGCACCAGTCCCACTACACCTGCCCAGAATTCAGTGTCTTTGAGCCCTCTGGGGCTCCTGGGTTACCTTGCAAGGCAGACAGAGCAGAGGAACACCCAATCTTCTCCCACCAGCCTGGGCAACAAAACTAAAATTTTTCACAGTTTCTTGTAACATTTCTGAAATTCTTCAGAATAATCATCAGTCTTTTATTTCCACTCTCTATAATTAAACTTCCTCTGGACTGAATTTCTTCAGTTCATTGCTTTCTATTGAATTGAAGGTATGTGTGCCTGAGAAGACAGACTGGATCCTTAGGCTTCAGGCTTTCACAGGTGTACAACAGGATGATGCATCCAAAAATAGTCATAACATCTGTCTATTCTCCTAAATTGAGGGTTGTATCTTAAGTCAGTGATGACTTTGTTCACCCATCATTTTCTGCTTAAATCTGACAGCCCAGAAATATGGTATTGAAATGTTATCTTTTGAGACTATGTTATTTAAGCTTTATGTGGAGTTTTGGGGAGGATTGTTGCTGGGGTTTAAATACACAGAGTGTGTAAATATACAAAGGGGAAAAGATGGAACATGAAAATAGATGCTGCCAAAGATTAAACAAAGGCCATTGATGCTCAGTGATTGCAGGTGGATGTTACCTGGTTTTTGTATTGCATTTAGGGCCTCAACCTCAGTAACCTCAACAATTTTCTAATAAGGAACCCTTGTTCTTTTATCTATTCTAGTCCTTCATGCTTTGTGTTTTGAAGGAGGTATTGGAACAGGGAGGTATTTATGAAGAAACATTACATTCCTTTTGTAGTGAAGGCAATTAAAACTTATTTGTGACCTAAGCATCGACTTGGATATGTCAGTCACTCCAGAGCTCTTTGGTGAGGGAAGCTATAGAGTCACTTAGGTTGCTATAGTACATATTTCTAAAGAGCAAGCATTGCCAAAACCTGCTGATCTAAAGACAACCTTGGGCTGACTGTCCTGTTTGATCGCCCTAGTTCTTTGTATAAAACAGATTTTATGGGCAAGCTGGTAGTTTACTGTGTATTTGTCCACAAACTGTCCTTTTTTTTATTTAATTAGAGCAGAAGCAGAAGACAGTTCTTGCAAGGTGACCTATTCAGCCAACATCAAGGGGAGGTTGGGGAGGAGTGGGAGGAAGAGGAAGATGACAAGGACTTGACCTGGATTTCTGCCCTGTCAGAAGCAGCTACACTCCTGCCAGATTCCAGCTGAGGGTGAGCAGTTTTGGGTGGTACCTCATTTGCCCTGGTTGGGAGGGGAGGAGGAGAGGCCAAGGGCTGAGGGATAGATTCAGATTCATTGGCACAGTTACCTGTGTGGAGATAAAGATGATGCAGAGATGGGAGCTGCTGCTGCTGCAACAGGTATGTTTATTTAGTTAATTGAGTTGTCGTGGCAACTGCTTCATCTGAACTGCTACAGTCTGTACAGGTTGTCATTGGCAGCTGATGACTGTGCACAAACCATTATAATTTAAAAAGAAGGAAAAAAAAGGCAAATTTAGTCTACTTAGAACCAGTACTAAAGTACAATTTTAATGGAGTTGGGGCAAGACTTAGCTGTTAATACATCTCAATTAGTGAGTTCAGCTTCTGGCTGGAAGCACTCTTCTGGCTCATCGAGAAGAGCTGACATTTCCTCTTGTAGCCCACAAAATATGGAACAATGAGGAGTTGTTCAGAACCTGCCAAACAAGCCACGAAAGAATGGTAAGAGACTGATGTTGAACAGAAGAGCCTCTGAGTGTTTAATGACTGAATGCTCAGTGTTAAATACACTGTAACCTGAAGAAAAAATAGAGAAATTTAAATTTGAGTCCAGAAATAGCATCACAGGACAGTGTGGCAAGTATATATTCCCAGCTAGAAAACCCATTTCCTGGCCCAGCTGGCATATCTGCACAAGCTGGAGGTGGAGAGCATGCAAAAATGGGTGTTTGTGGGGATGCTCCTCTTGTTAGCAGCAGAGTGGCACAAGGTAGGGCAGTGGTTTTCACTTTTTAGTACCCTTGTCTTTGGGAGTGCACCTTACTGAGGCTCCTGCCCTGGAGTTTGAAATCCCACTGATGGATGGGGAAGTGTGAGAAGGCAGAGGAAGAGCTCCAGCAGCATCAGGGCCACCCCTGGCTGAAGGTACCTTTGTAACTGCAGAGAATGGGATGTATTTAACAGCAGGAATCTCACATTGAATTATTGCTCCACAACTTGGCATAGAAGGTGACACTTCTTATGTGAGAGGATCTGTGGTGCTGCATGGGAAGTGAAAAGGCCTGGGAAAGAGATCACTGAGTGAAAAAGTATGGAAAGTGTTCCTGTGAGTTACTGATGTGTGGATATTTATTATCTGTAGTTGACACTCTGGAGTGCTTTAAGCCCCAGCAGTTCCCTGGTGTGTCTCAGTGTGGCCACATAAGGGGCAACACCTTGCGGGGGGCTGTGGGAATAGGGGCAAGGGAAAATGCCCAAAACTGCTGGAAACTTTGTCTTCATGAGTTCAGCTTGATTTATAGTTAGCTCCTGACAGCTAATCTTCTGTGTGGACTGATAATGTGCTCTTTTCCTACCCTGCTTTGAGGTCTGGCTGAAAAAGAGATTTATCTCACAGATTGGATGATCTGTGCACTCGCCCTCTCAGAATGGCTTTTCCCTGATGAAGGAATGTCCCATTCTCCAGTGTGGCAAAGAAACCCAGCCCTTGGCTGAGGGGCTTGAGCACAAGTGTCAGAGCCTGGCAGGAATCTCTTCTTGCAGTATAGTATGATGGGGATATTGCACTGTCACTGGTTTCGACACTGACGTGTCTGTGTCACAGGTTTCTAATTAAAGGCCTCCATTTTCTCTTGTTTTAATTAATATCACTTCCTCCCTTTTAACTCCAGCTATTCCATTTCTGATGTTGCTCACCAGCAGCGTGGACTGTGATCACTGTAACTGCCCATCAGAATCTCTGCTAAAACTCCTGGCAGTTTCCTCTCAAATTCAGCCAGACTTGGCTCTGTGTTTTTATCTGTGGTGCCAGCTCATGGCTGCCTGGTCATGCAGGAAGTTTGCTGAGAGCTTGTGCTGTTCAGTTGTTCCTGTAGAGCTTTTGGAGTCTCCAGCTCTTCTGGAGCTGGGGCAGCACTGCAGGCAGTATTTATTGTGCAGTGCCCCTGATGGCTCACAGCCCCTCAGACCACTCAACACTCATCCTGCTCTTTAAAAGAATCCTTGCCTGTCTTAAAGGAATGTTCTGTTTGGGTAGGTCATACACTTTCAGAAGTAACTCCCAAACCTTTCTGAATGGCTTCACAGGGATTTCTCTTTTGATGTGCTTGCTCCCCATGAGCTGAGAGCAGATTCTTTTGCTTAGGTGTGTCTGTAGGGCACTGCCCTCTCTCTTCATTTCTTCATGTTACTACCCCTACTTCTCTCTCAAAATATAGGAAGATCAACACTCCCACCACCACCTTGTTAAAATAAGAGAAATATCCTGCAAGGGTGACTTCCTGGAGCACTGTTCATCTTTTCTGACCCTAGCTAATAATTGCTCCTCTTTTAACTTGATTAACCCAACAGTAGCTTTATCTTTCCTAAACTGGAGAAATTAAATGCTTCAGTTAAAGACTTGAAAGTAGGACAAGCCTCTTCCATCTTCCTACTAAGGAGGTGACTTCAAGGTGACGAGAGGTCTGGCCTCTTACTGCAAAAATTTGGTTTTAGACAGTACATGGCTGTCCCTCCCCCTGATTTCAAGGTCTCTGAGGAAACTTGGGTGACATTCAGCAGAAATAATTCTGATGCTGCAGCTTAACCAATATAGGATTGGTATTTGGATCTGATTGAGTAACACAATCCCCTTCTCCACCTGACATTCCAGGTACTAGTCAGCATGTCCACATTTAAAAAGAGATGCTGGCTGGTTACCTGCCATGAAAGGACATTGCTTAGCTCATGGTTAAAACAGCAAGCAGAAAAGTTTCTGTATATTTTTCTCATGTAAAAAAAACCCGGGGTTTTCTATTTTTATAGTATGAAATACACATTTCCCTAGAAACCTCAATTTCCTTTGTCCTGACTTTACTTCCCATGGTAGCTCTTCCTGACTTTTATTTTTGACTGGAGATATAAACTGTAGTTTGAATTATTTTGTTAAAGAGTAAGGCAAATGCCAGAACTTGTGCAGTCCACCTTGTACTGTGATTTTACAAAGAGGCTCTTGGCTGCATTCCAAACTCTTGCCAAAAGTGGTTTCAAATTTTGATTTAAATCATCTGATATATGGACCAGCTAGACTTTAGATATGGAATTACCTCAAAGTGAAGGAAAATCAAACTGCATGCTTAGGAAGTAGTAGTGGTCCTTCCATTTTACCCTTAAAGAAAAAGTTTATCCAGAGTGCCCCAATTTTTTGCAGGTTTTCTTAGACTGGACAAAAGATCCAGCAAATGATGGTTTACCTGGAGCTCTAAATGTGTTAAGTCAGACAGGGAGGCAGTGGGTATGAGCTAAAACTTCCACACAGAAGATCATTTCATCAGGACTTTGCAGCCCTTGAACAATGTCTCAAACCCAGAGATTTTTGGAATGCACGGTGATCACAGTCCTGCAATGCCATTACATTGTGGTACTAAGCAGTCCCCATTTTCACCCCTTAACAGGGACTTCAAGGTCTCCTGTCTGCTGTGGCCAAGTTCTGTCATTCATGTTTGAATTGGATCAGATCTGATTTCTCAAAAGACTGGAGCACTGAAGAATCATTTGTCTTGGTTGCAACTAGGAAGGTTTGCTGTGTGGTGTTTACATTAATGTTGTCTCCAGAAATCACCTTTAATCTAACATTTAGCTGATTATTATTGAAAAGCACACAGGAAATGACACCAATACTTCTTCAAAGCCCCTCAGTGAAGTCCAGGTGTTAGAAAGATAAACTCCTTGTTGGTAGAACTGCCTAGTTAAGGTTTAGGTCTTGCCATGCTTCAGTGATCTCAGACCTGGGGGAGGTTAACAAAGCCTGGGAAGAAGGATGTGCTACTGATAAATGGCACAGCAAATGCAGAATTTATGGGCCACAAGGACACTTGACAGAACTCCCAAGACAAGGAGGAAACCAGCAAAGCCAGCTCAGCAACTGTGCTGAAATCAGCCCCCATGGGGTAGAGGTTAATTCCAGTACTGTAAGGTAGGAGACTGCAGAGGGAGAGCGACCCCCAACTCATGGCACTGACCCAAGAAACCCACTGACCCAAACGCAGAGAAACACTGAGCATGAGAACTAATTAGCCGAGAAGCCAGAAAATCATTTAACCAATAGAAGGTAGCATAGTAATTAACAGAACAAGTAGGTAACTTGTAGCCAATAAATACTGATGCCCTTGTTTGCTAAAATGTATAAAGGGTGTAAAGTTTTGATGACTGCAGAGCCAGCCTTTTGTGGGTTACTGCCCAGCTCCCCATTTTGCACAAACTAGTATAAAAACCAGGAACACCTCACCTTGGTGTGTGAGTTGGCACTGTGCACTGGGCAGTGAGCCCATGCTGGGCTGAGGCAAAAACCAGAATGGCACAGTCAGTCCTCCTGTGTAGTAACACTGCTGTCAGCAAATGGTCCAATTTCTGACTACAATTCTTTTTTTTTTCTGTTATCTTCCAGTACAGTGAAGTACAGCTACAGATACAATAAATAAACCATTGAATCACAGAATCACAGAACTGCAAAATGGTTTGGGTTGGAAGGGACCTTAAAGCTCATCCCATCCCACCACCTGCCATGGCAGGGACACCTCCCACCAGCCCAGGGTGCTCCAAGCCCCGTCCAACCTGGCCTTGGACACTTCCAGGGCTGGGACAGCCACAGCTTCTCTGGGCACCCTGTGCCAGGGCCTGCCCACCCTCCCAGGGAAGCATTTTTTCCTAATATCCCATTTAACCCCACTCTCTGTCCATGTGAAGCCATTCCCCCTTGTCCTGTTACTCCAGGCCCTTGTCAATAGTCTCTCTCCATCTTTCTTCTGGGCTCCCTTCAGGTATTGGAACGCTGCAATTAGAGCACCCCAAAGCTTCTCTTCTCCAGGCTCAACAATGCCAGTTCTCTCAGCCTTTCCAAAGGCATAGAACTAGAACACTTAGTTAGTGCTATTATAAATATTTGGTACAGTGCCATTATCAATAGTAAAAGCTTACCTAAGGTACTTCAAGAGTATGTATAACTGTAAAATAGAGAACTCCTTCTCTGGGTAGAAAAGGCTTTAAGATTTCTCAAGCCTGTTCCCTAATTTATCAGTTAACCTGTTAAAATCCCTATGAAAAGAAGGCAGCTGTGTCTTCTTGTGCTATGGGTGAACTCTGACAGGCAGGTAAGCCCCACACAGTTCCTCACTCTCTCCCCTGCACAGCTGGGAGTGGGGCAGAGAATTGGAAGGGTAACATTGAGGAAACTCATGAGTTCAGATAAAGATGGACTGCAAGCAAGGCAAAACAAGGAATTAATTCCCTGCTTTCCAGGCAGGCAGATGTTCAGCCATTTCCAGGAAAGGGGTTCAGGACACCCTTCCATCAGGGGTGAGCTGTCCCAGCTGTGTCCCCTCCCAGCTCCCTGTGCACCCCCAGCCTCCCCACTAGTGGGGTGGTGTGAGAAGCAGGAAAGGCCTTGATGCTGTGTAAGCACAGCTCAGCAACAACAAAAACACTGGTGTGTTATCAGCATTGTTGGGGCCATAAATCCAAAACATGGCATCATATGAGCTGCTATGAAGAAAGATAACTCCATCCCAGCAAAATAGAATGCAGGTTCTAAACCTTACCTGCAAACTCATATGCATTTATTCAGGGAAAATCCCTCTTTCTGCCAGCCCAGGTAAGATCTAATCTAGCTCTGTAAGGAACAGATCCATTAGCATGTTAAGAGTGCTCACAGCACACCAATCTCCTAAATGCTGGTGCTTCTTTGTTGTTTTGGGTAATTTTTTTTCCTCTGGAGGGAGAGAGTACAGGGAGAGTAGGAGAGAGTACAGCAGCATGTGCAGTTGGTTTATTAAAATCAATGAGTTAGAAAGCAGCAAGTAGCTGTGGAACTGAGGAAAAGAGAATGTTAATAGACCGTGATAAAACACTCCATAGAAAACACAATTATTCTAAAGAAAATCCTGTTCCTTTCTGCAAAAGGCCCATGACAGAGGGCACAACCTGAGTGGAACAGCAAGCTGCATCAAGAGCTTGTAGGGGAAAAGGAAGTTCCTCGTATTAGAAATCCTATGGCAATTCTGTGCAGTGACAGAGCTCTCACGAGAGCTGTAAATTATTACAATACCTTCAAGTTTAAATTCAAGCTAGAAGCATCCCTGCTCCCAGAGCAGCAACCTTTCTGTCACATGCTCTTGGACTACAGATTCAGAAACAGGCAAAACAGACCCCAGCTTAGTAAACATAAAAGCTCACTGTTGTTTCCTTGAGCAGAGTCAGGGGCTACCTGTGTCACACGTGTCACTGCTTAAGATAAAAAAAAAAAAGAGCCACAAAAAGGCAAAAGAGCTGGGTAATCTGCAGAAAGTAAATTGCTCAAAAATGCAGTGCGTTATTACATGTAATTGGTCTGGAAGGTGACATTCACAGAGTGATGCTCCTGGTGATAATGGGATAACACCCGGACATAACCAGTGTGATAACTGCATGTGCTTTTCAAACTTACCCTCAGTATTCATGGAATTCTCCTCTTGCTGTGCACTTCAGCTTGCTGTGAAGTTCAGAGACAATTCTTCACGTGCTTGTAAGAAGTTCCTCTGGATCCATAATTACTGAGACCAAACTGAGCCAAAATGCCAAGTGGGATTTCTCCTTCTTGGTGCCTGCAGTCACACAGAATGAATAAGTACATAAAACCTGTGTATCCCCAGATATAAACCAGTCCAGTTACTGACCACAGTACTTAAAACAGATTTAACACATGCTTGTCATGAGTGACACTTTTAAACAATGACAACGTACTCATCTCCTGTAACTTTGATCCCTGTGATTTACCATCCACCTCTGTGATATTTCTCTGACCTTTTCTTCCTCCATTTCTCAGCTGAGCGCCAAAAGGAAACACAGAGCTTCAATTTTACCACCAAAATAATGATGTTTTTTCAGAGTAAAAAATACCCCGAGCTTTCAGAAAGCACAACAGAAGTGCTGGAATGTATAAACAGTAGAAGATACGAAACACAAATACCGAGTATTTGTTCATTATACCACATCAGCCAAACGAATGGATACCGTAGCTGGAGGAACAAGTATAACACTGAAACGTTGTTATAAGGGCTGGGTTTGGTCTGTGTGTAACAATATCTTCACCGTGATATAAACATTTCACAAGCCATTTGCATTTTCCTAAACTGTATTATTTCTCGATCACTTATGACTTATTTAATTTCTGTTGTACCCCTCACTGAGTTATCTGAGCACAATCTCTGTGCAAGACAATGGCTAAAGCACTGAACGACTACAATAACTGAGCAGCCAACAGGATAAGTCATATTGGCATATACTGGCCTTGCCAAATCCTGTGTGAATGCTTTTGGTTCTTTTCCTCTTCAATTTAAAATGCAACACATTTTCATTACTTTTGATGATTCTGAGGAGCTTTAAACTGCATCTGTCTGCTGAAGGGAACTGTATAGTTCTTTCTAGTGACTATAAACAGAGAATTGCTTCATTGCTGCTATGATTCATGCATAGCTTCACCAGTAAGAGAAAGCCCCTGGCTAAGATAAAATAAAATAAAACAATTATATTAATGGGAAATAACCTTAGGAAATAGAGGTATTCTGTTTTTAAAAAGCCCAAACAAATAAATTTAGCATCCTATACCCTTAGAGATTCCTTTGGAAATGTCTGTCTTTGTTAATACATTCTACACATGGACACAGATGGGAAAAGTCACGAAAACAATTTTCCTATTGATAAGAGTTGTGGCCTATAGGGTATAACAACAGCTGAAATAGGTATTCTGCACTCAAAACATAATACATATGATGCATCTACTGTCAAGCAATATGGATGTTTCACAGCACACCCAAAGCTGTGCCAGGAAGATGTTGAATAAGATTGAAAAGTTACAAGAGTGCAGAGGATTTGTTTTCTGCAATAGGCAGAACTGTATAACAGCAGGCTGTAAACAAAACAATATTTTGGAACTCAATGTATTAAAAACTGCCTTGATTATGCATTAAACCAGCCAGAACGTACATAAATATGATTTTACTAATTTAATTTATAACTCTTAGAAAAATACATAATTTAACTTTTATAAATGCTTTTAATACTTCATTCTCTAATACAAAATGAGATTTATGCCCCAGAGAAAATTACTGACATAAAAATTGCAATATTATGCACGCTGAGGATTTGGTTTTGACTTTATGTGTTGTTTCCTTTGAGCAAAGTGATTAGCCATTATTCAGGGTCTTACTTCTCGTTCCTGCTGGGAAGAGAAACTGATACAATGACATCAAGTCCTTCTGAACACAAACTTCATTGTTCTTTAAAAACAAAAGTGATATAAAGTATATAATGAGTAGTGTAGATTAGTTCTTTTAGGAGTAGTGCAGGATAGTTCTTTTGCACAAAGGTCTGAGGGTTGCTTGGTTTGGTTCATCTCCACACAGCATCAAACCTTGCATTTACCTCATCTTCTTCAGTTTTTGATCTCCCTTCCACATGGTCTGTGTTTCCAGCAGTAACTTCAATTTCGTCCACTAACTTACTCCAAAGATATGGTGATACTACAGTTAGATTTATCCTAAATGGCTGCTCCCCTCAGCAGACCTGAACCCTCAAAACAGCAACTGCTTTGTCCCTGGTATAGTCATATATAGATTCCTTTGCTGAACAAATGGTTATGCTCTGAAAACAAAGGATCTGGATCAGGAGGAGATGTTGACTGCAGCTGCCAGCATTTCTCCACAAGTGCACTGTTCCATTCCCCTTCTTTTCTGCATAGCATTTGGAAAACCACTATTGTAAAGAAGAGGTATTACTAACTTGACCAGCAGATAAAGATGGTGAAAAAGGAACTCTTAATTCTGTTTTATTTAGGTTCTCACAGCGTGTCCATTAATATCACATTGCTTGTCTACACCCATCAAATTGAGTCCTGTGTTTTCACCTTCACAGGTTTAATCCTGGGACTTCTGAAGTCAGTGCAAAGCCACCACTGGAATGCTTTTACTGAAGTCTTAAGTGATATGAATGGCCATCTCTCAGCCTGTTTCTAGAGTGGTTAAATTTACAGTCAACTGCCAGAATAAATCTGCTTTTATATCTCAGTGTAAGCTTCTGTACTGCATCATCTAATATTCTCAAAGAAGTGGTTATGAATTAAATCAAAATAATTGAATCAGGATTATGGAAAAATATCTGCTACATGTTACTTCAGTTGCCATGACTGACCTGTGCAAGTACTGGTTCTATCATATTTTATGTTTCTAGGAAACAGCCATCCGTCAACATTTTGACATGCAAACAGTGCATGGTTAAGGTACTTAGGACAGATTACCTTTGGTTCAGGACCAAGGATAATTTAAAGCAAGAGACAGTTTTAAATCAATATGGGAGGATTGATCAGAAGACTCACAAACCACTGCAAAACAAATGTAGTCCGAAGGTCCAGATTCACTTCTTTGGCTGTTTCAGGCTGCTGGAGCGATGCAAGTGAGCTGTCCTACAATCTCTTCATCTTCCTGGATGTCACTTAGTTGCCATATGTTATCTGCTTTACTTTCCCCAGTCATTCTGCACTTCACCATTCATTCGAGTTAGAACTGTAACAAGATGCCAGCTGAGTGAATCATCTGGAGCCAAATGCATGTTATTCTTTATTCAGCTGCTTCCCGCCTGGTCATGCATTGAAATGGCCAGATCTAAAGTGACAGAACTTCGTATTCCCTATTACGGCACTGAATCAGCCAAGTGTAGGGAACAGGGAAGGGATATTCATGGTATTACCAGGGGAGCAGGGCAGAGAGAAAGGTTCCTGACCTTTAAAACTGTTTGATCCCTCCACACACTGTTACTTGGAATGAAGTGGATGGCGTCACTTTAATACATCACACAGAAAATTCTTGGTGGTGTTAATGAGCTGGTTCTGAATCTTTGTCCAAAACATATCTTAAGGACAAGGTAAGATGTGTTTAAGGCATCAGACTCCTATTTTGATAAAATCTGTTTGAGCTTCTTGAGATAATGAAGCTAGTGAAGCGTTCCTGAGGCTAGTGATCCTTCTCCTTTGCTCCTAACAGGTATTTGTTTACTGTTTCTTTATGACAGGCTTAGATGACAAATTCTTAGAAATGGCCTTTAAAAAATACTTTGTCTGCAGACTTTTCAGAGACTAGATAGAAAAAAAAAACATCCAAAAGCATTACATAAAAAGGACAAAGGAATATGAAAACTCTACCCATTCCTCCACTATCTCATTTTGTTAATGTGAATGGAAATGTTTTATACCATTACTCATTATAGCTAAGATACTTCCAGGGTTTTTTTGCTTTCTTTAAATACCTGAACACTGAATACATGACTCAAGATGAAATAAATGCATATTGTGAAATTGATGATGAACTCAGACCACTACAAATTCACAGCCTAAAGAGATGGTGAGGATAATCCCTAACAGAAGTCAGAGAGGTCCTGAGACTTCTTAATAAGAATTCAGTTGCTACAGGGGACTTGGTGGAAGAACTGTGTCCACAGATAGGTCTGCAGGAACACTTGCCACACACACAGCATACTGCAATGAATTTGAAACTCCATAAATACATCATTTTAGGCATGTAAAAAACAGATTTACTCAGACCACAGGACTATCAACAAATTGATGCAGGTATCTAACACCAAACTCAACAGGGAGTCTATCAACATCCATGGAATCACAGCTACAATCCCCCAAAATCCATACTCACCCGTCCTGGATGAGGCTGCAGGTACTGACCACCAACACAGAGCTCAATGGCTGATGTCTGAGCCTTGTTAGGGCACTGACCATCACCAACACAGAGCTCAATGGCTGATGCCTGAGCCTTGGTAGGGACAGTCCGTGACTTATGCCCTGTGCTCCCATTAAAGGATTAAGGTTCCCACAGGAACCAGCAGAGCCCAGCATCGATCCCCAAGAAGAGACCTGTAGTATAAACACTTAAAAGTGCATTACAGCAGACTCTCAAGCTTGTTTGCAAAGGTGTGTATCAGCCGTGATGCAACTGCCTGCCCGTGTGGTTTTCCATACAGTGTCTGTAAATGTTCAGTGGGTTGGTCTCAAGAACAGCTCCAGGACAAGGAATGGGGAAGGAGCAGCTTTGCACACCAGGCTCCCCAGTGAGGCTCAAGACCTGGGCACCTCGAGTGGAGACTTAACCCACAGTGCCGTGAGATGAGAGGGCAGCCCGTGGGATCAGCCAGCCTTTCACCTGGCCCCACACCCTGCTCCCTGGGGGCTGTAGGCTGTGCCCTGGCCTAAGGTGACAGGGGGGTTGTTCAGCCTGGAGACCAGCAGGTCCAGGGGTGACCTTATGGCTCCCTACGACTACCGGGCAGGAGGGTGTAGCCAGGTGGGAGTTGGGCTCTTCTCCCAAGGGA
>VZUH01081039.1:0-13039 GCA_013401175.1 Xiphorhynchus elegans
CCAGCTCCCTCAGCCCCCTCTGCTGCTCCAGCCCCTTCCCAGCTCCGTTCCCTGCCCTGCACACCCTCCAGCCCCTGTACCTGGACCCCAGAACTGCCCCAGGACTTGAGGTGTGTCCCCAGCTGTGCCCAGCACAGGGTCAGTCACTGCCCTGGGGCTGTGACACCCCTACCTGGCTTCTTGTCCACCTGGGTACACCTGGGCACACCTGGGCACACCTGGGCACACCTGGGCTCCTGTCCAGCCGCTGTCACCATCACCCCAGGTCCTTTCCCAAATTTCCATCCCCTCTTTTCCCAGCCTGGAGCATTCCATGGGTTGCTGTGACACCAGGTCAGGAACCAGCATTTCCCCTTGTTGTCCCTCACACAATTGGCCTCATCCCCAGCCTGTCCAGATCCCCCTGCAGAGCCTTCCTACCCTCCAGAAGGTCAACACTCACTGTCCTCTTCAAACTTACATCTTACAAGCGAGAATTCTTTTCACTTGTTTAGCAAAACAAATAGTCTCCACAGTATTCCCCTGCCCTTCATCCACCTCAAATTTCTGACTGGAATGCAACTTTTGTCATTTGGTCCTAACAAGAGTCTCACAGACTCTTTAATATCTCTTGGATACCAAGGCGAGGGAGAGAGTTGAGAATGCAGAAAGACACCCATCTCATTGCTGGATGCAAATGGCAAGTCAACCCTAAAGAATGTACCAGATGATGCTATTGAAATATTGTTTTCCCCAACTATAAAGCCGTTTCTTTCAAATATCAAAGCTTAAAGAATGTTACTCAGTGGTTGTTTGCTCTGATACCTTCCTTATTCTTTCCGCCAACATTTTGGATTCTTCTGAGCATGCAAAACTGTAGTTACCACATACTATCCTGTTTTTCTGCTTATCATACGAAAATGCATTCTACATTGCATATGAAAAGCTCCAGCAGCAGCTTTCTAAAACCTTTTCTGTGCAGTGCTATTGATATTTACAAAGAATTTCAGAAGCAGAGCAAATTACTTATTCAAGTTCTATTTGGTGTCTGCATCAAGAAGACTTTAACATACAGAATAAAGCTAAACAATTTCCTTTGCCCACTGGTGCCTGGCACTAAAAGTTTAAGACAAAGTTGGTATGCAGCTAAGAAGGAAGTTAGGAATTTGTGATTTGTAACTCCTATTGATACATTTCCCCTTCCTTTCTCCATCTAAAAAAAAGCTTTGGACATTTTTTCAGACGCCTGTAAGATATCTATTTTTTCCTGAGAATCCTGACTCATTTCCTATCTTCCTGTAAATAATTTTACCCAAGAATTTGTCATCCAGTGTTCTCCCTACTAACAAATCTTCTGTCTGTTTACATTCACAAATACTGCAATATGGTAAGGCTTGAAAGTAAAGAGATAATTAATTTAATGATTCTTTCCGAAGTATTTTATTCCGTATGCTTTTCTGAAACTGAGTGACTCAGTCCTCAAAAAGTAATGACCTTAATTATTTCATTATACATCAAGATAGGGATTCTCTCTGCTCACTTGGCTTCGTGTCAACACTGTCCGAAAGGAAACGATGGAAAATAAGAGCCTGCACTGTAAGGTTTAACTAAGGTCATGGATGCATTTAAGAACACGTATTCCATGACTGTCCACATGAAACAGAAGATAAGCACAACTTTGATAAATATATATTTTTTTTTTAAGGAAGTGGGTGCTTAGAGACTGGTCATATTTCATCCAGAGATGTGAAACATTGTGTTTTACACCATTTTGAAAGGAAAATGCAGAAGTACAGGAAATTTTCTGCAGAGGAATACACATGTTGGCAATATTTCTCTTTTGTGGCAAACACCTGTCACAACCATTGTTATGTATTTTGGAAAGTTACACATGGAAAACAGCTTTGAGAAATGAAAAGTAAATGAAAAGTAAACAAAAATCAAAATACTACATGTTGTGCCTTCTGTATTTAGTTCTCTGTGTTGTGCTTAGGAAAAGCTACCCCAGAGAAGTTAGTCTCTTACCCAGTATCACATCATATCTCATTCACTGCCTTGGCTTCTGCTCTGCATCAAAATCCCTCTAGACTGCTGCAGCAATTTTAACCTAATACAAGCACTAAGTCACTTGAAACAATCCCAGTTCACACACAATAAAGCAATTCTGGATCTTCTTTAAGTGACCCTGGGAATTGGGTTTACCTCTCTTGTTGCCTGAATACGCCTAAAAACCAAGAAGGAGGCTTTGGGGCATCCTCTTGCATCCTAAGCTATGTTTTCACCATGTGTATGGAAGTGGTCCTTACTGCAGAGGCCTCATTTAAAACACATGGCAGATTTCCTTACAGCCCAGATACTTAAAAAGTAACTTCTTTAGATTAGAAATATCCACAAAAATAGCCAAATCAGCCTTACGTTTATAAAGAGAAGGGTCCTTATTTTTTACACCGTGCCTCTTTGTTTATCTTGTTTTTGAAATTGATTGTGAGTGGCTGATCCTAAATCCACACAGAATAATTCTGATAAATCTGATTAATTCAGAGGATAATATGACTTAAATAAAACACAAGTGCAGATTGCCAGCAATGCCATCAGTTTTAGAAAACACATCTCTAAAACATGGATGTTTGCAAACCAGCAGACTGAACTCTCTTCTGTAACTACCAGTTTATTTCAAATTATTAATATGAAGCTACATATTCTGATATCCTTTTTATGATGCAGCACAATTAGAGATGTCACGTTTAAAGTAGGGCGATAATGAAGACCAGAGAGGACACAGATATCAACACGACTCACCTGCATTAGAGAAATCCTACACTTTATATCTGCCTCGAACATGATTTAATTTCCCTGATATGCAACAGCTGTCGATTTTAAAAAAAAACAGGCTCAGCACAGCTACAATCATAACAAACAATGACCTTGGCTTATATCTCGTAGCCATGGCAGCAACTGAAAGGACTCTTCCCACAGTGTGTTAGGAGGGGTGCGGGTTTTAATCGCAGTTTCCCATGACTGGGTGCCTCAACCACGGAGCAAGGCTCAAACAAAGAGTTCTGCAGCGAAGGAGGTTATTCTGAGGCATGAAATAAATTGTGATTGCACCACAGGAATTGTGCTCCTGTCCTGTAGGGAAAGCGCCTGCCCAAGAGGCTCAGCTCCCCTGGGAATCATAAAACTGCACCTATAAATGGTGGCAGGGTTTTACTGTATTTATATATACATATGTTTATCAAAGGAGAAGAATAATCTGTTTGTGAGAAGGTTTCTCAGTGTTTCCTGTTGGCCTGAGCAGGGTTGTCAAGTCAAAGCCAAAACTGGAGCCTATTCTCAGCTTGGATATTTCTTTGTGCCCTTTGCATTAGATGTAGCAGTGCTACAACTCTGCTTAGAGGAGTAAAAATAATTAGTCCCTTTCAAACCCCACAAAAGTGTGGAGGAGGCTGTTCTGACTTTGCCCCTGGCAGGTTAAGTGAGGGGCTCACTCTTTCGAGTCAGTTCACTGGTGCATTTTTTCTCATATCCTCAGGAAAAGCACAAAGCACAAATAGAGTGTGAGGAACCTGATTACCACATTCATAGCTGATGGAAAAAAAATTCAAAAATGGGAAAACAGCAACTGGAGAGTTGCATGTAAGTTTACACAACATTAAATGTGGAATTTATTTATTTTCCAAGAGATGTGTTTATTTCTGTTCTAAAGATACTGTTGGCCAGGAAAGAAAGTTTTCAGTCCAATGTATAGTTGAGCATGAATACTGCACAAATAGCACAGGTTAGCACAGATGCTGACGTGCACAGGCTGTGCTTGCAATAGCTGGACCCTCTCACTCACCTTGACTATTTTCAGAGGTCTTTCCTCAGCCTTTTGCAGGGAAGCTCAGAGGCATCTGTGTCTCCTCTCTGGCTTTACACTCAGTAGGTTTTGGTGTGTGTATGGGAGGTGCTGGAGGCTCCATGGTGTAAACAACCTAACTTTCTTATTTTGCCACCCCTATTTAACCCAACTTTTCCCAGGGCTTCCCCTTTCCACTGGATCCAGGGCTCCATGTAAGCACTCAGCTGAGGTGAGCACCAGCAACACACTGAATTTTTCTCCTGGTGCTTGCTCTGCTGTAAAGCTGCTCACTCAGCCCTCCTGGCAGAATAAATTAGTAGGATCACAATAAACACCGAGTTTAATTGGACTGACTTCCATGGCAGCCTCTCAAACTGCTTCCCTCCAGGCTGTGAGGAGTGGAAGCTGCCAGCAAGAAGCAAGGAGATGAGTTCTGCTACACTCTACCTGCAAACCTGCTATTAATAGGTACAAAAAGTGGCTGCTTACGTGGAGTCTTTGTAATAACCCCCTAAAATGTGTGAGAATGAACATACTAAAGAAATTTAACTTGATTTGTTGTGAAGGGAAGCTTTTACCTCATTGGTAGTTCTTGTGTTCAGGGTTTACTTGATGTTGCCAGATAAGCATAAAGCAGTCAAATATAGAGTACCATTGTTGCAGCAGAATGGAGGAGAGAAATGGGGACTTGCCAACTATTTTGAGGAATAAAAATGGTTGTTGCTGAAGGAGTTGGGTGAACTAACCCTGCACTGTTGGGAATCCCTCCTGTTTGGGAAAGAGTGTGTTATTTAACACACCAGCAGTGACAGAGCACAGCAATCACTGTGGTAGGTGCAGTGATACTCATGCAAATTAAAAAAAAAATTAATAAAAAATTACATCAACAAGCAGTGTCAATGTTGTGTTTCCAAAATATGAAGAAAATCCCCCCAATTACTGGAGTAATAAAGGAAATGGCCAGCAACACTGGGTACCTAAATAAGAACAGAGGGCACTAGCACCACTTAGTAATAATATTTTCCCAGAAAAGTGACAGCCTACAGTAATTACCACTCCAAGGGCTCCTCCACTGCATTTAATTGCTCTTGCTTGATCCTTCTTCCATTAAGTTTTTGTGATCACTTTTTGAGTACATGATAATTTTTATCTTTTCTGTTTTAGCTGAACCTGCAAGACCAGAGTTTCATTGGATGTGTTGTTGGATGTTTCCTAATCCTTGTATTTGAAAGGCAATCAGGTCATTGCATTTTCCTCTGTCCCAAGTGTTTTATTTTTATGCAGTGCTGCCTGGGCTCTTTGTAACCTTTTCCAAAGAGAGAGGCTCCATTGTATGTGTCCCCACTTCCATGCCACTCCTGTCCATGGATCACATGCTTTACTTGGATTATGTGAACCTTTCCTTGTACCGCTGCTTTCCAACATGAAGAACTCAGAGCCACATGCAGAATTCAGTGTGTGGCAGCTCCTGGCTCACACTGTGGCACCACAATGCTTTTGGTGAGGGCAGGGGATGGAGGGGATGGCGCTGCAGGGAGCAGGCTAATAATCCCAATTGTTTATTTCTAAACTCATAGCTATGATACTCATTTCCTGGACTCTCACTGCCCGAGAATTTAATGAGTGAGTAAGCAATGCCACTTGCAAACATTCACCCTTCAAACTGGTTTTACAGCCAGTCTTGCAGAACCCAGCTAGGCAGGACTACGCATTGTCAGTGGAACAAAGCTACTGTGAGAGCTAAATGAAAGGTCAAAGAATGTGGCTCCATTCCTTACTGGGAAACGCACAGCGACTATGTAGTTAATGTTGTCAGCAACTGGGGGTGGGTGGTCTCCTGAGAATGGAAGCTGCATGGGAATTCCCATGCTTTGGGCCAAAAAGGGAAAGGAGGAAGAGGGACCTATTGCCTTGCAAGACAAGCAGCCAAGAGGGAAGTGTCTTTATTGACTTCTGTGGGTGATTGAACTGTGTAACACCAGTGACCGAAGCGAAAATAATTCCACATGTGTTAGGGGTAAAGTGGGAAATGATCATTCAGTCCAGGTGTTGTATTACATACACGTTTCAAACACAATATACAGAAAATCTATAACTCGTTGAGCTTCATGTGTGGAGGGATTTACAGATGGACAAGTTGTCCTGAGGATTGCCAGGCTTTAACTGCAGACCCACAAAGATGACAAGCCCTTGATGTGTGTAATTGAGAATAAAGTTCTCAATTGATGGGAGCTGTTTGCTTAGTTAGTATTCCATCCCAGCTTGGCAAAAATGTGGGTCTGAGCCTTTCTTCTTGCAAGAATTAAAAAATATAAAACTTGAACATCGTTCTGTATATTCTCCATGTATTTCCACATTGCTTGGATAATTTGAAGAAATTATAGCATACACATATCAATCCATTCATATTTGATAGTAGTGCTTAAGTACTTAGATGTTAAATCACCTCTGAAACACAGAGTTTTTGTTTTCTACATAATCTGCAAGAGGTAGCAATGCTACAAACCTCTTTGTTTTTCCCACTGTATAGCCTGATATGACCCATTTGTTGAAACCAGTAAACATGTGCAATAAATGTCAGAAAGAAATCAGTTTTGTTCTACAAAGAGAGCTTATTACTGCCTGGAAGGATGTCCCTGAAAGCTGATACTGATATTATCAAGGTGCTGGTATTTAAAAGTTTTAAGGGTATTTAAAGGTTTTAAGGGTATTTAAAGATCGCATACCTACACAGAACTTGCAAAACCCCCTGCACATCTAATTAATTTAAAGATGAATGTCAGCTTTTCAAAGTCACACTGGGGTTTCTATCCACATCTGAAGTTATTTTAGTGACTTAAAAATGCAACAGCCTCAGGTGATAATTGCCTTGAAAGGAAAACACCAATAAAGTTGGCTGAAGTATGAGTGGTTGATGGTACTGCATTGGTTATTCTGTTGTCAGTTGTACAAGAGATGTAGTTTTGTGCACATGACATTGAGCAAACTACACTTACAGAAAGTTATTGCAAACACTTGCCTCCAGAAGAGCATTCAAACCCCTAAAACAAGCTGGAAATGGTCTGGGAGAGAGCCTGTAACCAAGGCCTTTCTCTCTCATTTGCTCTTCCATCCCATGAGATGAATCCAGTGAACACAAGATTAAAAGGGAAAACTTAGCATCAGTTTCAAAATTCCCAAGATCAGGCCCTATTTCCTCTAGTTAAAATACATACAGGTGAAAAAAAATTTATTTAAAAATAAATAAATTCATTCCATTGGTGGTGAGCAGAAATCCACCAATATGAACGTGGTGTTTTCATGGAATCAGACACAAGTTTGGACTGGAAGGGGTCTTAAGGTTGTCCTAGCTCCAACCCCACTGTCATGGGCAGGAGCATCTTTCTGTCAGACTTGGTTGCCTAAAGCCCTGTCCAGCCTGGCCTTGGACACTTCTAGAGATGGGGCAGCCACAGCTTCTCTATGGGAGAATTCCTCCTCACTGGGAGGAATTTCTCCCTAATGTCCTGCCTGAATCTACTCTCTTCCAGTTTAAGGTAATTACCCCTTGTCCTGTCACTCCATGTGCTTGTCACTAGTCCCTCTCCTCACTTTTACAAGCCCCGTGGAATACTGTAATGGGGCTCTGAGGTCTTCCCAGAGCCTTCTGCTCTCCAGGTGAACAGCTCTCCCAGCCTGGCTCCACAGCAAAGCTGCTCCAGCCCTCTGACCACCTTTATGGTTTTTGCTCTGGACTCACCTTTTCATAGAAACAGAACACTTTCTACACACATCAAAGTGGTTATTCTTCCTCCCTGTGTTGCCTTTGTTCTCTTTTCTCACAACTGATATATGCTCATTACAACTTCTCTTTGGAAGGAATCAAAACATAGTGAAGTGCAAGGTTATTTGCATCCTTGTACAAACATATCCTTTCAGTGACACATTCTTTGAAAATGAACAAGTCTTTTATTCAAGACCCAGAAAAAGCTTAATAATTTACTTTCTACATAGTTCTCACACTTATCTGACAACTTATTTAGGACTTCAATATTAATGACAATGCTAATTTTTCAACTCAGACAACAGCCTCTAAGTTTTGGGGAGTCATATATACTGGTATGTCTCAACTGCCTGTCCTAAATATTTGGTTACTTATTTGGGAAATGGTGCTTTTTCACTATGCTTAAGTAAAAATAAATAGTTGTCAAGTTGTCATGAGTGGTCTAATATTTTTCCAAGGTTAATGATAGAACATTCTCGTTCTCACTCTTGCTCTTGCTCCCTTGCAAACAAGTAGGAATGAAATGATTGAGAAAAACATTCCAATCATGAGCCAAATATTGATGAAAAGTGGCTTTCCCCCCCAAAAAACTATATTCATAGCAACATTGCTGTAGTTTAACCTACTGCCAAAGTCTTTTCTATTTGTCAAATTCTCTCATTTGAGATTTTCTTCCTTCAAGTGTTGAAACTAGTCATTACCAAGTCTGTATGTGTGGGATGGTCTCATCTCACACCAAACATTTCTGAGGCAGAGAGATATTCAAAAGGAACTAAATGATTAAGAGAAGATTAAGAGAACAATTGTTTATCCTAATCAGAGAAAATCTTATGTCACATGTTCAGCTGGTTATGCCTGTGAAATAAAATATTGGTAGAAGTGCTCAGCTGAACTTTTCTGCTTCTTATGAATACTTTTTGAAGATATTTGCTGAATGCCCTTCTTGGTCGATGTTTGTATTTTCTACTGGAACTATAAGGATGGAGGAGTTTGTTGTGTGGTTTTGTTTTGGGGGGTGGGAGTGGGTTTTGTTTGTTTGTTTGTTTCTGTATGTGTTAACTAAAGATTCAGCTTAACCTGCTGAATTTTTATTAAATGAAGCAAATATTACATCAGACTCTTTTGCAGAATCAATTACAACCACAAACTCATACATTTTGGTTTTGCATCATAGAAAAAACAGAACGAACATTTTTGCATTTAAATACGATGTTCCTTTCATGTAATTGATTGCTCTGAAGGGATTTCAAAGTGATGCTCCAAGGAATAAGTGATGTTTAAGAGTACCAAATTCCTCGCAGGATCACACTGTCACATGTATTATATTGTGTACACAGAATGCCAGCCTATAAACTGTGATATGATGCTGCTTTGGATTCTTTGTTCCACTCTGGATTTGGTAACTAACCATATGAAACAACAACTACAGCATTTGTATGCAAGTAGGCAATACAACCAACTTAGGCTCTGTTTTGCATCAGAAAACACTTACAATAAGGGGTATGAATACAAAAAAGCAACTGACTCAAAGCTCATTCCAGTCAAACGGATTAGCAGTGATGCTGAAGCTCTTTGCTTCATCAGGACTTGGGTGATAAGTAGCAATAATCCATCCTAAAAATTTAAACTATTGCACTTTGGGATTTTTATAGGCTTGCTGTACAAAAACTGCAGAGCCTGTTCTGGGAATCTCTTCAGCTCTCCTACAGATGGTTGATTTCTGATAGGAAACATCAGGGCTTTCAGAGCTTGTCATACCAGAGCTGTTTCTCCTGCTTCGTGGCTGCAGGTGACAGCCTTTTGTTACCATGAGCATCTGAATACAACTTTTGGCTTTGCAAACTCATTTTTTCACTCCATAAGTACTGACTCTGAATTAGCTTTTACTTTCCTTTAAAAATAAATTTACTTTGAATTTTGTTTATTGTGGATTTACTAAATTCTTACATGACTACAAGGTGATTTTTCTGTGACTAAGTGAAGCTAACTCACTGCTTTATGCAAAATTACAAATCTTGCTAATTATTACAGTTAATGAATTCATATCTTCTGTCATAAGTTTAGTTATGCCTTGTCAGAGAATTGGTTTTCAAGCTCATGAATACTTTCAAATGTCTGCAAAGGCCAAATTGGATCAACATAAGTATTTTATTTTAATAAATGTAAAACATTTCATTCATAATTCAAATCCCTTCGAAACACTGTAAGAAACTTCAAAAGCAGATAATTATTTTGAAATGATTAATATAAATTTAAAATATGAAAATGGGCTTTTGGATATTTTTTAACATTTTCCAACTTTTTTTTCCTTTTTTTTTTTTTTTAGTTAAGATCAAAAGTGCAATGATTTGTTTAACAAAGAAGTTTCTGTCACAGCAGTTTTCTCCAGTGGAAAATCAATTACATCATTTTTCTACCAACCTTCACTTTGATGCTATACAGTATCAGCAACCTCTCAAAGTCCAGAGGGGGCCAATGGGCCTTATGGATATATCATCTCATGGCATGTGACAAAATTAAACTATCACATGAATGGGGTTCATTCAGTGGTTTAATATCTCTTAACCTCCTTCCTCATACGACTCACTTTCTGTGTCCTAAAACGATACAATGAACATTCTTCATTATGCTTTGATTAAACGGTTCATTAAATAAATAAGTTATGCATCTTAAGGGAGCTACAGATCAGTAAAAAAAGGAAATATTTAAACATAATGAAGAGTGGCAGCTGGGAGAGACTGTACTTCAGGCTCTAGGAGGGAGTGCAGGGGAGACTGCAGAGCCTGTAGGAGAATCCCTAAATCATCTGGAGCCTGAGTGGCACAGTCTGCAGCTGTGCTGAGGAAGGATTGCTGTCTGTGAAGATAAAAGCTGTCCTTACAGTTTGCACAGAGTGAACGAGACTTCATATTGTAATTAAGTTTTATACAAGAAGCAAAAGTCTGCCCTGAGCCCACAAAACACTCTTACTGTGCAAGGAGTGACGTGTCTCCCCTTTCCTCTGCTGGTGGGCTGTGGTCAGGACCATACCTCTGCCCATCCTGTGGGATTTAATCATCTGAGGAAGGAGAAGGAAAGTGCTTATACTGCAGCTTTGAGCTGATCCATAACATTTGTGAGGCTCTCGGTCAGGAGACTGGCATTCTGTACAGGGGTCAGACAGTGTGGTTCTGGATTTATTGACATTTCCCTTTCCATTTTAAAAGAAATCTTCCCTCCCCAAGGATTACTCCCACCATGATCAAGGTAGAGCATTTATTCGTATTTCCATTTCCATTTTTAGTTAACTACAGACATGAGAGAAAGCAGAAGTCTTGTACTTTCTCATTCAGTTTTGTCCTCACAACATCCATAGGGAATTTGCCCACTTGACTGGAATTATCACACCACAGTTAGCCTAGATTGTCTTTTTAGTGTTATGAACATTTATGAAGTGTTAATGAAGTGTGTTCTAGACAAACAAAAAGCAACAGCAACAAACCTGAGAAAACTGATGGAACCTTCCCAGGCTGGTTTATTGCTTAGCAATAATGTTCAATAAACAGTGAATTCAATAAATAGGACACCCAAAGGAAAATGCATAGTCTGGTTTTATTTCATTTAAATGTAGTTGCTTGGTAACTTTGAACTCCAGTATTTCTGTTTATTTTTCAGTGCTTTCTCTAATGAGTGTGACTGTGGCATTCTTTCCAGCTTAACCGATACCGTGTCTCCCTCACCCAAGGTTATTTGGACCTTGCTAATTATGTGATTAAACTTATCTTTAAGGTCCGGCTCTCTGATTTGGCTTTGAAATCTGTCAGGTTTTCTTTCTAAGTGATAGAACTGAGCAGGAAGGAGTCCTGTTTATTGCTGGGAAACATGCTGCTGTGTGTTTTGCTTTGGGGAACTGTGTGGACGTTGGCTGATTTGATATCACGTTATAAACTCAGTGGTTTCACTAAAGAAAGTTCCAGTTCTCAGAAGTTTCAGTGAGATTTATCCTGACGTTATTGCCATTTGGTATATCTGATAAATGTTTTTAAGGGATTTTAGCAACCAGAATAGCCCTGGAGTCCAAACCTCCTACCAGCTGCTCCATCCTCTTTCCACTTTGCTCTGAAGTTTGTTGCAGTTGCTTTATCTTCTCATGCCACAGTGAAACCTGAGCAGATGACAGCAGAATGAAACAAAGCCTAGTGTCTCTCTCCCCAGCTGGTCTGAGATCTCTACAGACCTATTCTGGCAGGCTTCCCTCTAAAATAAACTTTAAAAAGAAGCTCTGTTCAATTGCACTTGGCTTAAGTCAGAAGTTTCCTTTTCCTCTGGTCTCTATGTTACACAGATTCTTAGAAAAGTAAAAAAAAAACCCAAAAACCAAAAAAAAACCCACAAACCAGGCTAAAGAGTTAGCAGTGATGTTGACTCGAGTGGGTTCCTGCTGGAAAACTGAAGTCAAACTTATACCAGCTATGTCTGAATAGTTCTGATTTCCTTCTATCTGAATTTCCTACCACAGTGTGTTTTGATACCACATATGTGAGGACAGGTTGCTATCACTACTGCAAAGAGCTAACAACTATGATGACCCTCACAGGGAGGAATTTGGAGCAGAGCTTGAAGCCTTATCATAGAATTAGGTTGAATATCTGATGATTTATTAGCTCCTTAAACAACAACAAATGCAAGGAGCTTCATATCCAGCCTCCAACTTTTTTTCCCTTCTCTTGAAGGTCACCCCTTTCCCCAGAGGAAAGACAGAGAGCAAAAAGAGGAAGACAGCAGGAAGGAAAGCACATGAAATAAACACAGGATTCACAGAAATTATATACCCTAAAGACTTCAGAAAGAAAATGTGAGTTGAAAAAGAATGGCTGCCAGTGTTCTGATAGCTAAGCACAGTACACGTGACTGAAGGCCAGATTTTTCAAGGGATTTAAACACCTAAAGCAATGAGACTAACATTTATTTTTTTTTCCTTTGGCTGCTGCCTTGACCTGAAACACCTGAATCACCTTGAAAAAAAAGGTTCCTATCATAGCAGGTTTTGTGAGTTCTTTTATTGGTTGGCACTTGGGATTTCTGAAGTTTTTCCTTCCGTGATTATTTTAAAACAGCTTTTTATTTGTCGCCTGAAGAAAAGTGAAGAAACCTGTTCTGACTCCGAGGCTCTTTAGAGCAGCCTCACAGTGGTGTCTGAGCACAAGAATGCTGTGAATCTAGTGGAACTAGTTGGGGCTCCATTTAAGTGTCCTCTGAACCTGCCAAATCAATTTTGAGACTACAGTTCTTGTCAGCCAGGACAGGACTGGAGAGTCCACAGCACTGTCAACATATTTGGTATGGCACAGCTCTCACTCAGGTACAGCAGAGGTGTGAATGCTCAGGGGGGCTAAAACCAAAAATCCCAATAGCAACGTGAAAACATAACCCAGATTAATACCCCTTCCTGAAGTCACAGGCTGCTAGAATAGTCA